>JAQPZY010000896.1:457500-694961 GCA_029931535.1 Margaritifera margaritifera | reverse complement strand
CCAAATGCTGAGATGCCAGCTTTGTTCCAAGTGTATCTTCCTGAACTTGTTATACGTTTTATAGTGTTGTCTTAAACTCGTTTATGATTTTCTATTGAAGGCAAGCTTTAAATTACAGGGCCGTAATGGTAAAGGCACTATATACGTCTGGGATGCAGGAAATGGTGGACACGACGATAACTGTAACGCAGATGCATACGTCAATAGTATATATACTATATCTATATCGAGTATTAACTCCAACGGATCAAGTGCAACCTATTCAGAAGTATGTACACCGGTTTTGGCAGTGACGTATGGGGGCGGAGGTGGAACTAATAAATATTTGGTAAGGACACTCAAAATATTTAGGTATTGCACAAATTCTATATTTCTCTATCATTTGACATTTCTGTCCCCATTACTAGAATTTTATCGAATGTAGCCCCAAGAGGTTCCATTCACAGGTGTCTTTCTTGCAATCACTACATGATATGTAGGATATCAATGTTGGGTTGCAGTCTTGCAATATTTGCAGTAAAAGTGTGCCTCCATTGGTCTATAAATAGAGCCCCATATAAGTAAGATTTTCTTTTCCTTCTGGCTGATTCGACATTTCAATCGTAACAATGTTAGTAACGGCAATAGTTTTGGAGATTGGTTCATCAACTGTATGCCCAATCTCGACCTGGAAGACCCGATAACATAAACACAGAACATCACAGATAAACTATATATAATAAGCAATATTTCCACAATTTTCTCAAGCAATAGCGCTGATGAAGAGTTGAATAGCTTAAACACATGAAATTATTATGTATCTTTTGTCTTAATGACACAAAAATTATTGGCTCAAACAATATTTAAGACGTGCAGCAGGGCTGTGACGAAAAATTAATGTAATTATTACAATGGAGGTATTGGTTTATACACATTTTGACTCGATAAGTATCCTAACAGGATGTTAAGCAATCCAAAAAAAACCCCAGTCTAACTGTAAATAACACTAAAATGCTTGTAAACATTCTGTTTACAAGTGACCAGAATCTAAAGTACAACTACTCTCATGAACAAGATTTAAACACATCATAGATTTGTTCCTTTCTATTCATTTTTCGTAACGAGTAGCACCGTACAACCATATTCTTTTATATATTTTTTTCTGAACAAGCAACGCCTCCAACCTTGTCACATTTTATTAATTTTTCTAAACAAGTATGACCTACAACTCTGATCCATTTGATTTATGTTTATTAACAAGTAGCGCATGCAACCTTGTTCTTTTGTTTATATTTTGCTTACAAATAATGCCGTACAACCTTGTTTCTTTTTATTACTATTTTTTTAATATGCAGTACCGTACAAACTTGTATCTTTTTATAATTTTTTTTTATCAAATAACGCCGTTCAACCTCGTTCTATTTATTCATTTTTCTTAACAGGTAGCGCTGCAACCTTACTCCATTTTGTTCATTTTCTTAACAAGTAGCGCCGCACAAGCTTGTTCAATTTTATTCATTTTCTGAATAAGTAGTGCCGTACAGCCTTGTTCCATTTGATTCCTTTTTCTTAACAAGTAGCAACTACAAATATTTTCCTTTTATTTTTATTTTTAACAAATAGCACCTGCGACCTTGTTTGTTTTCTAACAGTTTTCTTGGCAAATAGCGTCTTACAACCTTCTTCCGTTTTATTCGTATTTCTTAACAAATAGCACGTAAAACCTTGCTGCTTTAATTTATTTTTTTCTTGACAAATAACACCTTCAATCTTGTTCCTTTTTATTTATTTAATCGTGACAAAAAGATTCGTACAACCTTTCTCTTTGTATTCATTTGTCTTAACAAGTAGAGCCTACAACCTTGTTCCATTGTTTTCATTTTTCTTAACAAAGAGTGCCTACAACCTTGTTTCTTTTTATTTAGTATTTATTGAAAAAGCGCCGTATAACATTGCTCCTTTTATTCATTTGTTCTTGAATCGTTTTTGTAAATATCCACAACAAGTACCGCCGTACAACCATATTCCTTGTATTTATTGTCTCTTGTATCTACTTTGTAATATCTTCAACAAATAGCGCCGAACAATCTTGTTTCTTTTATTATTTTTCCCCCAACATTTTGCAGATTTTGTAAAGGTGATGTAATGACGTTTTCTGTTTTGGTTCTTGTCTCGTTTGTGCAATAGAGCTATGTGCCCTCCAGAAAGGAATTGGTAGATTCCGAAAGTGCTTGGGCTGGTTTAACACTAGTTTGCCATTTGCTGTTTCATATATATACATTCATACATAATATGGTGTTCTTATATATATATATATATATATATATATATATATATATATATATATATATATATATATATATATTATATATATAACCATATATTCATATATATAATGTGGGAATTCAAGGATAAGCGCCTTTCGCGCTGTTTGGTATATATACATCAATTTATAATTATGATTTCATGTATAAACCTTGCATTTCTAAATAGAAATCCATTGGGATTGTGCATACAACTGAGTATTAAATACCGCTTGACTAGCGAAAGAGTTCTCGTTAATCTCATGCATGTACCTTCGACCTTGTTTCATCTTTGTCACTGGGGATGAGCGCATGGCCGGGTGGAGTAGGATGCTGGCACATGAATGTTAGGCAATTGGTGCCGTTACTCCCGGCAAGGGTTCGAGTTCTGTATGAGGCGGGCTCGTTTCTCCAAATATCTCGCTGAACAATCTAAGAAATGCAAACAACATGCATAATATAATCGCAAAACCGGTGGCATTGTTTTTTTTCCCCCCTTTTTTGGTAGTTGAAACTTCCGCATATTCCCTTAATGTTTGAAGGAGGTTTGGAATCTTTAACTTAATTTCTGATTAAATGCTGATAATGTAAAGTCATAAATAGATGCAAATGAATGGCTAAGTAATATGAATGGAAAAGTCTAAAACTAGCTGATGCTATACAAAACATACTGCTAAAGGTCTTTGTGCTTACATAAGGAATGAAGATAGATACATTCAAATCAAACTAGATTTGGCAAAAAACTAACTGATATTTAAGTCTGCAATCGGATTACCAATGCAAAATTGCAATGAATACACTGATAACAATTCAGAAAATCTAATCCGAGCCGTTACTCCACAATGTAGCAAAAATCAACCAAGTGATTCTATATATTTCATCTAAAATAGATACAGGAATAAATGAAAATGCACACTATTTAATATTGACATGAAAATACAAAATGGTATTCTCCTTAGATCTACAGTTGAAATGAACTTTATAGGTCAATGACTCTTAAAAAGAAATGAAAACATATCTCTTTTACCAATGCAGTATTTACCTAAATATGCAAATAAACCAGCTAAAAATGTTATCAATTTGAAATACAAATTTAACTAAGTAAATAGGTAATAAAAAGCACGCAGTATGGAAAAATAACAGTGATACTATTATATTCATTAGAGCTAAATGAATCTATTTAAATACCCAGAGTTGCTTAATATTGACATTTGGCAATTAGTTCAAAATTCCAAATTAAAATGTTGCTTAAATTTGACATTTGGCAATGAATTCAAAATCCCAAAAATTTAAAAGCTGTCAAATAATTACAGTTGACATAAAAGTGGCAATTACCTAAAATAACAAACACCATTTTTGCAAAATTGGTTTAAAATAAATAAAATTAAAACAAATATAATGAAACAAAAATCATTACATGATACATAAGTTTAGGAATGCGTCTCTTTTTATTTAGGTACGGGCCTGTTATTATTCAGGAAAGTGTACCGAAGGTACAAAATCAATGGGCCTGTTATTATTAAGAAAAGTACACTGGAAGAACAACAATCGATGGGCCTGTTCTTTTTCAGTAGTTATGTGATAAATTCAAAATATGGACTGAATAACATCAAGCTGTACAACCTTCTCGGATGAAACGTCACTACCAATTGTTATCATCCAGTAGAGATAGATAACAATATTGTTAATTAGCATGTTGTTAATTATTGTTAATTATATTATATTATAATATTATATATTATATTATAATATTATATGGGATAACTGAACTAATTGTTTTCTTTTCAAGCTACATTTATACATGGAATACAGACACTGGTGTCACTGAATATATTTCAGTCGAAAAGTGTGACACAAACATTCGTTATTTGGAGCATGTTCTTGTATGGGTAAGTAATGTGAAAATTATTTACTTCCCCTTTCTTACTCTTTAGGTTGTTATCACTTCTTCAGCAGAATGATTGGTAAAACTTACTTAAAATTTGTACTTAAATAATTTCTGGAACCTTTAGCTGATCCTCAATGAAAATCACACCCCTTTAATATCTAACATAACTGCCATGACTTGCAAAAATAAAATCTTGTTTTGATATAATTTCATCGAGAAGTCGATCATACCGATTTCGGACATCACGAAAAAAATTCCTGTAAAATGCAGTTGGCAAGTCGTCCGTAGGCCGGCGTCACGTGCTCGTACTTTGGCGCTCGTTATCGATACTCCTCCAAAGCCGCTGTTGTAATTTATTATGTGATGAACCTTTTGTCAACCATGTGACAGAGAAATTTGTCGAATTTGTAACCGTAGCTGTTCTTGTCTCGTTCTGGCTCTCTCAGGTAGTCAAGTATCGGTTTATTGACATCATAATATTGTATGACGCACTTGAATAACGTCATAATGCTAGACATAACTTAAGTGTTTGCACGCATAGCAAGACAGTGATGTGATAGAATAACATTGAATCATTGTTTTATCCATCCGCGTTGAAAACAAATGGGTGCGAAGAATACAAATCGAAGTAGGAGTTGGCACCGAGACAACAAACTCCCAGACTCGGAGTTACATATAATTGTGTTTTGCTTGGCAAAGGCTCGTAAAATAGAAATAATGCAACATATCCACAGGGATTTTCTTGTCTTGACGCCAACCCGCACATAATTGTATTAGCCTCATATTAAATCTTAGGTCTATTTAACCCTACCTGAGTAAGATGTCCAGTTAGCATCTAATATAGCCGCCTGGTCGGTCATCTCGAAAATCATGTCACCGCTCCTCCTCCAGTAAGGAAATTGCCAAGAAACTTGACAGGGACTTTTTTCTTGACGTTAGGATGATCATTAACGCAACTGAACCCTGAATGTAATTCCCAGGGTGGCCAACTTGAAAATATTGTTATTGCTGCTTCTCCTGTGGGATGATCATACTGACATGAAATTAATTTTTAAAACAAAAAGAAAGAAAAAAAGAGCACTGCCAAGCTGATATTCAGATATGCCCTGTTTATATGAGATACCCTTTAAATTATGGTAATGGTGCTATGTGGAAACTGATGTATTTTGCGGTAACCTCGATGCTGTCAGTTTAAAGCAGATATCGCCGCCCCCCCCCATTATTCTCGAGACTTTTTGAGCATGAGCCACAGGATTAAACTCATGTTTGAAGATAAATGGCAGTCTACACTTTTTATTTGATTCAGGTTTGAATGATATAACTCCCAAGGTTTTCTTTTTTGTGTTTATAATACCATGCTAAATTTCCAGGAGTTAGTTGTACTTCAAGGATTATATCTGATTTTTCTGGTTTGGAGTTTGAGTTAGTTTTTCATACTCAAAAATGTTGATATAAGGAACAGGTCATGTAGCACTCCACTGTGTCTCGCTTCATCCCTGTTGATAATTAGGGACAGGTCATATGGCAATCCAAACCACTGTGTCTCGCTTCATCCCTGCCATACAGACAGATCATACAGTAATCCTCTGTGTCTTGCTTCATCCCTGACCTAGAAGTCACTAAAATGTATGAGCACAAATATTAAACTCAGACTCATATTTCAAAATTAAAAATTACAATCTAGAGAATCTCAATAAAGTTGATTTTGGGCATGTATGTAGCGATATAAACAATATTACAATCCTCTACGTTTTGTATTTCTTGTATAACTTAAAGCGAAATATTAGAAGATTTCCATTTTTATAACATATTATTAGAGCATAAATTCAGTTAATTTGCTTAGACTAATGGGCTTTTTCCGTATTCTCGAAACTTTGTGAGTACGAGGCTTAAGTTGAAAACCCTGACATTAGATTGATGGTTGGAGAGCATCTACGTTATTAAAAGTAAGCATTCATGTAGAGGGACCTAAATTAAAAAAAGTTTGGAAGTTCTATAATTTTTACATTGTTCTAGTCGAAGTTAAAGACTGTACATAATTTTAAATACATTTTGAACTTGAATTTGAGTTTCGTATTCAAAAGGTTTAGAGAAAACAGTGATAGATCTCAGAAGAACTGACACCACGTATAAAGGCAAAATGTGTATGTAACAAAAATGTGTATGTTTAAAACAAAATCAATATTATCCAGTTTCCATATACTTGACATAATCTGGTAAATGAAGATCTTTTGGATAGCAAATTTTGTTAAAAAACTTGAAAAATATAGCATATTTATTTCCAAGTTTGCTCTTCATCCAAATGTTGATTTCAAGAGCGGCTGCAACGGTGACACTGAACTCCGTCTCACGTCTCCTAGTGGAACGACGAGCTACTTACTGACCCCGGGACCTCTAGAAGTTGACCACGCCATATCTGTAAGATGGGATTATATGACAATCCAACATTGGGGAGAGTCATCCGTAGGCACATGGAAGCTGAGAATGCTCGTCTCAAGTTCTCTATATAGTGATATAGCCATAATAAGCTCATTTAAGTAGCTAAGGCCACAGGCTCAAATTGCAGAACACACACGCACGCACACACACACACACACACACAAACACACACACTGTGTAGATGCAAACAACTGAATCTAATACAGTATCCACAATTTTACAACCGACACCATCTCTAGTCACTGAGCACCAATAAGTTGGTCTGTTTTTCTTCTAAGAGAAGTCAGTATCATAAGGAACATTCCACAATTTCAAAACATTTATTTCTCAAAATTCTAAAATGTTGCTTAGGTTGAGAATTTAGCTGAGAATTAATACAAGATAAGAGTGAATTGAATGTTTATCACTTACCTGAAACAGTGTTCAATCTATATGTTAAAGTTATGGATATAAATGTTCAGCTGCACTGATATAATTTCCTTTGTTCCCAAAGTATATAAAACTAATTTACAAATGGATGCAAAAGTTTCTCTTTGGTCACTTTTAATAAATTTATCTACAAATAAAATGGCAAATATTTATCTAAAACCAACAACAAAAACAACAACAAAAACAAGAACAACATAAATTAATACAGCATCTACGCTATATTATTTGGCGATCCGGTGCGCATAAAAAATCATATATTTATGATGTTTGTTTTTAATGCCAAAAGAATACAATTTATTATTACTGCATAGATCACGCATGTACAAATGTTTCGGCACACAAAATACAACTGCAAAATTAGTATGCATGTTCATTTTTACGGCCATCGCTTTTTTTCCAACATCATTAATCACTTTTGAAAAAAAAACAGAAAACGTAAAAGTTATGGATAAAACATCATCATAATTAGATAATAGTCTTTTCATGCACTAGTATTTCTCGACCTAGTAGGAGTTTGGTAACGCGATTATAATATTTAGTTCATATATTATCTATATATTTGTTTAACACTCGAGGAATGTATTCATGACACGGTAAGCTCAAGAGCAGGTCGTAGGTAAAGAAGATAATTTACTTTGCACTTTGGATATCAGCAACAGTATATATTCGTAAAATAATAATGAAAATGGATTCAGATTACATTGTATTTATGGTACAATGATTTTAGAAGGACATTACAATGCTAGATGCATCTGTAAAAAATCCTGAAAACATAAATGTGTACTATTAGATAATATAAAAGTAAAGCTAAAAGACCAATTGATCAAATGAAAAAACGAAACTATAAATAACGGCGATGTAAAAGATGTGTAAATATGATGAAATTAAGCTGGTATTATATTGGAGAAAATGTTATTATAAGAAGAAGAAAAAAATCAAGAGAAAATTGCATGTTAATGTGGACAGACTATAACTAACAGTTCATTTTATGCTCATAAAACACACATTTCATGATAATTATTTAGTTGAAAGCAATTAGAATAATACATAACTAAGATAATGTATGTACCCATACCAAAAAGGAAAAGAAGAAAACTAGCATGACCTTCAAAGTAGAATTTTTTTTAAAAAAATGATAAAAGCAAATACTAACAAAATAATTACCAAATAACTTCAATATTTATTTAATAGGAGCTAAAATCAACATATATTCTACAGAGGATATAAGCAAAATTTGTGCAAATTTAAGAATGAAGTAAAACCATACATACAAATATAATAAGTAGAAGGATGAGAAAATTTGGTTTAGTGATAATTTAGTCAGACGAGTTCTTTAGAAATTGGCAATTAATACCATGGTAACTACGTCCCCATGATACATAACGTATGTGTAATATAGCAAAGTTACAATCTCGAACATTTTTCTCTTCATTTGATTCTTCTCCGTTTCTTCTTCTTCAACCCTATAGCTAAGTCTCGGTGAATTATTAAGACTGAGACAAACATACATGTTTACATAATTTTTAAAGTACACAAACTTAGAATATTCATTCTAGTGTTAAATGCGTCGTTAGACAGCAGATGTAACTCATGTCCTTATATTTTGCTACCCTCTGTGTGGGGTACCTTTGACCTAAAAATGGGCATTTTCTAGTATTAGAAAGTGAATTTTTCATATTTCAAAATGATTTCCTAATCTAACCGAGAACATAATTGAGTTACAGAGCTTTGACATCATTTGCAATTGAAACCATCAATCCACGAAGATTGTATCTTAGGACCGAGGTTTGCTAATATCACTTTTCATCTCTAGCATTTTCAGCCAATATTTAACAAGCCTGAGTTATCTATATATCTATCTATTTTCAGAGACAATTTTTAAAACAAAATGTATACTATACTTTTCCAGATGAATGCACAACGTTTAGCATATAGATATTAAGACATGTCAATAAGCATCTTCGTCTTTGATTGACAATGATGTATGTTAGTATTATTGACAAAATTCTTCCGATATATACCACGTTATATGATAATATTTTCGATGATACACGGTATTTAGTTCATTTTCAAGAAAGTAACAATTTAGTTTAGTTTAGTTTGGTGTCAGAATGGTGTCTTACGGCCCTGCAACACATGAAGTGAGTAATGTGCCTTGCTGAAGAACACACCACGGTTGGCGATTAAGGCTGATCCGATGGTGGGAAAAGATCCAGCACCCTACTGGTCACGAGTCCAACGCCTTAACCACTATGTGACCGCGACTCCTCAAGAAAGTAACAAAGAAAGGAAGAAACAAATCGTCTATTTTCTTGATAAAAATAAAGTGCATTCAATAACGTACCTAAGTATCTCCGAGGAATGTTATACATTGCGATCCTAAACACTGGTCAGTGTTTGTAAATAAATAAGTAAATATAAGTGAATAGGTGCGCTTTCCAGTAATTAAAACGTCTGGGCAGGAACTCACTTCGTCATTTAGTTGAAAGTATACGCGTTTACATTATATATATATATATATATATATATATATATATATATTCTTTTCTTAACAGTTACATTGTATTCCTGGAAAATAAAGTTTTTCGGTACATTGAAGGACCCTATATATGGTGAGTATAAGACTCAAGGCGGTTTTCATTCTATTATTGACCTATCATCATAACAGTGATCTTGATCTTAATCCTGGTTAATCTGCTGCTACGTCATAATGACATTGTTGCACAGCGTAGTGTCAACCTTTACAAAAACTTACCTTAGACAGTACTAATTTTGAAAAGGTATCAATTTGGCTTTCTGAAGATTCAGCAGTTGTTGTTAATATATGTGGCAACGAATTCCAATCTTTGATTGTTCTTGGTGAAAAAACTAAATTTGTAACTAACAGTTTGTGCGTAGGGTATCAGGCAGGTATATTAAGGTTGATTTCTACTGGTTATTTTTGACTGAATCAAATTGTAGCAGAAAATTCTTTTTTTAAACCTTTGAAGAAAGCTATTAATCTGTTTTCCAGTCTACGTTGGTCTAATGGTTTCGACGACAAATTATTCAATATTGAGGTCATACTTCCAGGGGTATAGTCACAATTGGATGTAACAAACATGACGGCTCGCTTTGAAATTTTTCAATTTCATCCTGTAAAACTTGGGAATGGGGGTCTCAAACTGCAGAAGCATGTTCTAAAGGGGGTGAAACTAAACCCTTGAAAGCTAAGTCTTTTGCATGTTGTGGGTAACAGGATAAGTACGTCGTAATAGGCTTAAAATACGATTTCCTTGGTGCATGGTGCATAATTCCCTAGTCATTATCATTACGTGATGTACAGTCCTTATCTTTGCTTATGATTGCCTCTATATAAATATGTAACATTGTTAAAAATATATCTTTAATGGCATGAGAAATGGTTGAAAATGTCAGAGTCTGAACCATTGTGTATCAAATGACGTCAGTGGTGTAATTTTATAGGCTCATCTCATCAAAGTACTTTTGAGGTTGCACTCTCATATCTCTCGAATGGACCCTATCAGAAATTTGCAATGCATCAAGGGTGAACCAATTCCTAGTCAAATTACGAAATCGTTGTTTACTCCAACGCATATGCTGCACACTTTACGGCCTGAAATCAACGATTGCCAGGCTTATCTTTGCGTTTTTAAGGGCTTGTGACATAGCTCCAAAAGAAATATGAACTGTCTGAAAACTGCCAGTAAAGGAAATATCAAAACGTGAAACAATATATAAAAATAAATGATGCCCATTAATTATGGTGAAATGACGGATCGAGCAGTCGCTGCCGCCGTTGTTGAACCAGGTCCACACCAATTTTCTATATCATAAATTGCATGGCATTAGCAATAAGAAATATGTGATAGTATTAACATCAACGTGCTTCTGTGTTTTGTAAGCGCGCATGAGAGAGAGAGAGAGAGAGAGAGAGAGAGAGAGAGAGAGAGAGAGAGAGAGAGAGAGAGAGAGAGAGAGAGAGAGATGTGTAAAATATCTGGTCACAAACTTAACAAGTAACAAGTAAGCACGATTTGATTTACCGGTAGAAAGAAAAGGTTTATGCAGACTTGTGGATTTTCAAAGATTCGGTTTAATTTACGATTTCTTTTCTCCAGACAAGTGAGAGAATAAAAAGCCTTACATTCCTATGGAATTCACACTGACTGGCCGCCTGTTAGCCTGTATCCCTTGTAGATTATGCCAGATTTTGTGTGTTAGAAGAGGGACTGAACTGAACTGCTAACCATTAAAGACACGAAAAATACTTCTCATTTCTGGATTTCCCTGGAATTTGAAAAACTCAGTTTCAATTCATAATTTTTAAACGTTTGGCCAAAAATCTCCACGATGCCACACTATATGTATCGCCATTGAATCCCCTCAACAAAAAGTTCTTCTAATGTACTGAGTATGGATGGAACAGAAAAGCTGATTGTGACTTGAACCGTACATTTTAGCATGTGTTTTGTGAGAAATGCTCTCTCTCTCTCTCTCTCGTTGTGCCCAATTTAGCGTGATATCCACCAAGCTTGATTTTTCAGCTGTATGGGAAAATAATTATAGTGTGATTCATGTTTTTTTTTATTTCTTGCAAGTGCTTTTGAAGCTTGACAAAAGGTTGGTTGTAAGATTTAAATCAGTGGTTACACCTGCTCATTAGAGTTGGCTTAAGCAAAAGTGGCGTAAATGTTTCATCCATTTTGTTTTATCTATGACGATTTGCGAATTTCTAATAATATCAGTTGCTCGCAAAAGATCACTCAATTCATTGCTTTAAATTTAATCTGAAATTAAACTCATGTAAGATATGGTATATAAGGTGTAGAATCCGGATAGTGACCCAACCAAAAAACCTTTGTTTCCTCTTTTTTCTTTCCGGTTTGCCTCGTCTCATTCCACCAGATTCTTGCGTAACTCCGTGGCATCTCTGCCTACAATCGAAACATCCTGGACCTTTTCCCTCATGTCGAGAGAGAAACATCGGCTGTAATTCTCCGCCATTGAGAACTTTATTCGGAACTACTTTCACATGGCACAATATGGCGGCAGAAGGAGACAAAGTCACAATTAGAACAATGTCGGCTTGTTTTGTCGAATCATATGAGGTGCACTCCACCAGAGGAGAATCACTAAAACCCATCAAATTTATGTGTATTCCTACAATTACATCCAAGATTATTTCTCGGCTTGACAGAAATGGCAAAGCAATGTTCCCATTGTTCTGCCTCGTTCTGTGGAAATCTCGTGGATACATTGGAGAGGTCAGGTTATGAGAATTACAGCAGTGAATGCAACTGTCAAAAGAATAAAATCAAACAAAGCAGAAACGTCGAATTATTCTTAACACAACCTCAAAATTTAAAGATATATTTTTGATATTCATTGAAGAAATTAATATTCCGTGCCGTGCAAAAACATTTCCATTCCAGAGGCGGAAAACGCTCTGGTGCCCCTGTACAAAACATAAGATATTGGCATTGCCGTTCCAGTAGATTGCTCAGCGTTATCGAAAACAGCAAAGTCAATACACACACTAGTCAGTAAACCAATAACTGAAGCTGCACTGTATTTGTTGGCTTTGTCTATTTTATATTACATATCCTGGCAGTCAACTAGGTGACCTTAGAGCTCTAGGTAAACAAAGTATTTGTGCGTATCTCGCGCATGTAAATTGACTAAAAAACGCACACAGAATTTTTAAAACGCTTTCAAAGTAAGGAAACAATTTGAATTTTAAGCATTTAGAATAATTTTTGTAGGCGTATTTGTCCTGCCGCACGCACAGTCAACGTTGAATTAGTGTGCAATCGGTTAACCTAGACTTTGCGCTTGGCAGAAATATCGAATGTTCCGTGTTCATTCATATTGATTGTACTCTATACGTGTGCGAATGTAATCATAATGAGACATATAATTAGGTGTACCTTGAGTTAGTCTTGTTCACTAGGATGTTTAAAAATTTATAAAAGGTACGAAAACTGTCTTGATGATTCAGACTCATCCTATGTCTTGTACAGTGTTCACAAAATACCATATCGAAATTTAGAACAACAATTATTTCTAAACCAGTGAGTAAAATACCGAAATTCAGTCAAATATCATATAGAGCTCTGAAACCAAATTCCTGTTGATAAAAAAATTAATTGTACCTGAGTTGAGTCAAAGACATAGATAACATCTACGTACTTGTGATGCATCGTCATCATATCAATCTATTCGAAAACAAATCTTATGACTTAAACGTGTTCAAACATCAATCGACACATGCTCGGGCCTTTCTGCCAATGATCGGAAAACACCTCAGAAATACTACAATTTCCGCTATTGCATACACATGTACCAAGTTCATTCTTGGTCGAAAAATTCTCGAGGTTACTTTTTCGAGCATAAACTCACTAAAGAACTTTCTTTTACTGAATTTGTACAAATAATTCCATAATGGTATCATAATGCTTTCTTTTTTGCCTTCCGTACGTTAGCTGAGTTCTCTACTATTTTCAGGCGATATGCCCCTTTATACGCTGTATCACTCCATCGAAGTATTTCTGATATGAAATTATGTAAGAAAAACCGCGAGGTGTTCCGATTAGTCAAAACATTGGTGAAAAATTCGAATTCATTTCATGTCATCCATGACAAAAACAACGTGAGGACCTGAAATTACAGAACAGATATGATACTTGTTTCAGTATATGTTCTGTAATAGCTTAACAGTTAAACTGTACTCACAACTTTACATTCTCATTTAAAATGAGGCCCATAATTTATACAAAGTGAAATTTCTGGCAACATGTAATGACGCTGTGTTGTTTTAAGATCACTATTCGTGCTTGAGTAGCGTTGTTTTGTGTTTTACGGCACAGCAACACAAATAGGTTATTTAGTACAGAGACAATTGGAGTACAGTGTCTTGCCCAAAGACACATCACGGCAGCCAGCCTGGGCTGATCTGATGTAGGCTATGAACCCTGTCGTTCGCGAGTTGTACGATTGCAACCGAACTACCACAGCTCCTGCCTCCATCAGTCGCCTCTTACGACATACAGGAGGGCGCGTTGGGCCTATTGTACATCCCTGAGCCTTACGGGCTTGTGGAGAAGCTTAACTTGCGAAACTCAATATTTCACGACATTTGTAACAGCATTAATACTGAGGATCTTTTTATGCCTGCTGGAGAAGGGGGATCTTAATTTTGTCCTGTCCATACGTCCGTCCATCCGTCTCAAGAACCTTGAAGGCAAAATTGCTAAAACCGACTGATAATTAAAACAAATTTGTCTAGCACTTTATACATATGTAGTTTATCTGGTTAGATTTTCAGGCCATTACAACAATATTTGTTGAACAGAGATCTTGTATATTTTTAACGAATTATATTTTTAACGAATGCTGTTTATATAACAAACTGTGACACTCTATTTCAAGGATTTCAAATTTTCTTACCTTTATATCTTATCTTATATGCCTTTTAAATAATCTTACAACTTTACCTTTCAACTTTTATCTTCTAGGAATATATGTTTTAATTATTTGGAAGGGTTTACTTTCCTGAAGTTGTAGTAAATTTTACCGATCAATTTTGGGAACTTAAGGTTTACTCGTCACCAAATAGCTAGGACTGTGCTGACGTGCTGCTAAACCCTATGCATACATACATGAGTTATTTGCTCGCAAAACAAAATTCTACACTGAGTTGACGCTGAAGCCGATGCGTCTGGTCCACGACATAGGTATCTCGTATGTCTCGCATTTTTCTCCCCCCCAGAAATGTAAAACAAAAACTACATGCCGTTGCCTACATGCTTGTTTCATACGTTACCAGTACTTCCTGTTTCCTCAATAAACATCAATTGTATGTTATCTATTACTTTTATGAGGTTTAGAATTTCTGTAGACGGGGAATTATTCTGTATTTCCGTGTTACTTTGCAATTACAAGAGTTATATGTTAGAAAATAGTACAAAATAAAATATGCATAGGGCTTGGAACTGAGGTGCAAAAGTTAAATACAATGCTTGCTGAGTAGTCGATTTATCGTTAGGTTCTTACCCTTAGAAATTGCAACATTATGTGAGGAAGACCGTTTAAGTCATACCTACTTCTAAGGTCACTTAGAAATGAAAGTTTATGCGATGAAATCTGATTGGATAATTTAAAAAATCCTTTATTTAAGAGAGAGAGAGAGAGAGAGAGAGAGAGATGGTATCTTTTATTTAAAAAAAATATCAGCGAAATTGAGTGAATGTGTACATATACGAGTGAGTGCGTGACTAACTTACAAAGTGTATGTATGTATGTATGTATGTATGTATGTATGTATGTATGTATGTATGTATGTATGCATGTATGTATGTATGAGTGTATGTATGTATGTATGCTGATTCCTTCCTTCCTTCCTGACATCGTTCATCATTTATGTATTCATTCATTTCAGGTAATCGGTCACATACAAGTAACTGCTCACAGCCCATTGGTTCAACTTCTATTCATGGAGTTTCTAGCACCAAGGGTCCGACTACAGCCTTTTATTGTAAAGATTTAGCTCCAAATAATTGCGTTTCCAGGACCAAAGGTCCGACTACAGCCTTTTATTCTAAAGATTCAGCTCCAGATCTACCAGGAACGGATGGAATAATTGCCGGCTCTGTTTTTTGTGGTGTAATTCTTATTATCATTTTTGTCGCTTGCATGAAAACGCGTGTGTGTTCAAAAACAAACGTTGAGCCAAACCCGCCACAGGCACCCAGACGACCGCCACAAGCTACGTCTCATCACCAACTTGGGTCAATTTCCTCACGAACGAGAGATGATATGTATGAAACAGATCACTAGTTTAGGTCAGTTAATAAGAGAATAAGGTCAAACTGAACACGGTCGCCAAACAGCAGGCCAACCATAAATGTAATTTTTCTTCAAACTGTGGAGGGGAGAGGATGATCTTTTTGTTTAAATTTTCTTCTAGAAATGCCTCTGTACGAACACTTCTTATAACGTGAGTATAGTGGACCGAAATGATAAACATTTTTTGTTTCCATTTCCATATTTACATTTGACTGATTTACATAAGAAATACAGTGATAAAAATAGAATGTTATCGTGCATATTGATCAGTGTGGAATCACTAAGAAAAAAGACTCTAGGCTGTCTGAAACAAATCGCTAAGGATATTTGTAATAAACTCTAAATTGTCTAAATATTTCCGAAAGCTGTACTCTGTTTTTGAATTGTAACCACGCAAAGTACTATTTGTACTACCAATAAACATAAATTCTTAGCTTTCCTTTTGGAGCATTCTGTATGCTTTTAAAAACATTAAGTCCTACAATCCTAGGTAAATAAATGGTGTAGAAATGGTACATTAGGGAGAATAACTCATGTACATGATATTGTGGAACACTATAAATAAAATTTAACCTGCTCCCATAACCGATGCCATAGAACACTATAAATCAAGCCCAATCATGGTTTCATCAATATAAAACTGCATACGAAAATTAGACTGAAATCCAACAAACCTTTTTAAAGTTATGCTGCAGAAACAAAAATTTGAGTTACGTCCGACAATTCGAGAGGAAGATACGTTGAGGAAACTGAAGTTAGGGGATAAGCAACCGGCAGCTATAACCCCTGTAAATGATGACAGAGAAGGCGGGAAATGTAACTCTTTAGAGGTCTCGTCAAAATAAAGATGCGTACACAGTTTGTTTAAAATTAAACAATTCTGATTAACTTATTTAAAATTAAACAATTCTGATTTAGTTATCTTGCAAGAAAGATACAGTTAGTTCCGTTAGTGAAGCCAAGAACAACACATAACCGCTTTATTCTTTATACCCACTGTTTTTGCCTAACTTTGTTTCTATTTGGAAAAGAATGTTTTTAGTTTTTCCTGGAGGTCAAAGGAAGAGTAAAGTTTAATTTCCTGAGCTCTTGTCAGTACTGGAATGTTGCTTATTAGGTTCACTATTCAGATCCCACCTTCCCCATTCCACCCCCCCCCCTTCCCCAAAAACCCACATGAAATTTAAGTAGCGCAATGCTTGCTTGTTCGATTTTTTTTTATCGAGCTTTAAGTGAGTTAGATAGTCCAAATATCATTATAATAGCACATGGGTTCCTTTTAACTTCTTCTAGGCACTGCCTGTACACTTTCCTTGAACCATATACCGTGCCCTTTTCTGAACTGACTGATTATCATGGAACGCGCTCACTCTTTCTAACCCCATGTTAACAAGCAATGGACCATATTTTCATTTTCCATCACATCACACAAGTGTTTCATTAAGGAAGTAAAGATTTTAAAATGAATTAGAGTTAAGATGAAGTGGAGAGCTGTGAAACCATTGTTAAAGTCAGGGCTGGAACGGAATCTGTAGTGAGGATGGGTGGTGAAATGTTCGCGAGTCAGTAAATTATTTAAAACTACCTCTCGGTAATCCTCGTAGAAATGCTCTTTTAGAACCTAACGACCAGATTAAAATTAATTCTCACATTCATAATCATACTCAACTCAAGATTCTAAAGTTTCATTACTATCGAAATCAAGGACCCATCAGGCGTCAGAATCCTGAGTTTAGGATGACTTTAAGTGTGTGACTTGCTTGAAATCTTGGAACCTCGCGTTCCTGACGTTTTCAGGTAGTTTCTTCATCTCTCTAGTATGTCCTCAGGAAGTACTAGTATGTTATCCAATCAGAACAGTCATTTTTGGATTTGCCGGTACCTCAGCTTATTGAACAAATTACAAATAGCAAAAAGCTTATTGTTGCAATCGACTGCTTCAATGATGTCTGTATACAGTTGGTCATTCGTCTTCCTAGGAACATGCGAAGGTCCCGCCTTAGGTTACGATTGAATTTTTTGCCCAGATGTTTGGTTCGCGGACTTTATTCAGGGGTTTTCACATTAACTTCATTCTCTGTGTGCATGTTTCAGTTGTCAGCGGACGCTGTTATATATGATGTTAGAGGTTTGACGCTGCGTGGGATCACATCATTTCTTAAACGTCTCACTGAACATATATTCTTTTAGGGATGAAAGTCAACCAAAACAGATGTAATCTCATTTGTACCCCTAGGCACTGTACTTTGATCACTTCTTATCCTTGTTTTAATTAACAACCTCATCGAAAAGGTTGCTTAATATCCAGGTATATTACAGAAAAAAAGGCGTCAATAATTCAAAATATCACATTTAACATTTGATTGTCGGAATTGTTTTTTATTTTTTAATTGGCTCGCATGTTGACTTATAAATAATAAATGAGTTGCTGACACCTGTCAAGCGTGTAACGTATACATACGCAGTATGCAATGCGTGCAAGATCAGGCAAAGTTTGCGTATCATCAGAAGACAAGCTCTAAAGGCATGCGTAATTTATAAAACACAATAGTCCAGACACGTTCTGATTTTTTCACACATATTGCTTTATTTAGATCGCTCAAATTATTAGACGTTGCCAAGTTACTATGCACGTGCTCCTATTGCATAATGGCTACGTGATATATTTCTCTTCACACTGTCATACGTATGGGTACCAATGAAATATTTTTGTGAGAGACCAAACATGTAACCTGCATGGGAAAACTCTGGGTAAGTTAGTGTCTAACAATTAATAGTAATAACCTCTTGCAGAGGTTCATTTAGCGAATTTGAGGTAGAATCATGTGCGTAATTGATGACAAACAAAGGTGGTGCAAACATATTGTCAATCTATCTTTTTCACTGGGAATTAAAAGCTACTGTCGGTGTGCAGTAGACTCAAATTAAAGTTTATCCCTATACCACTTTTTGGTGGCCATGCTGTCTAAATCAGTATTTGTCATACCATGGATTATCACATAGTTGGTACACTTTACATATAGTGTGTGCAGGTTAATATTTGCGATATGACAAGCGTTGTTTAAGTGTTAACCCAACGGAGTAAATAAACTCACCTCTGTTTAGAGAAGAATGTGAATAAATGCCGGTCTCCCAACTAACAGAAAGTTTTCCAAGCACAGCATTATTCCAAATCAAATAATGCAAATATCCGATCACAAATACAGTGCATCTGGAAATACTTTATTCAGCAACATCTTTAGTCTAGATTTAGCACAATTTCTGCATCCAGTAATCATCCCTTGACACAAATATCGAACAACTGGAATGCTGCTTTTTCTGCCGTATACAATACTGCATCCATAGTAGTGGAATTGACTCACTTTAGGTGGAAACATTGTAAACATTCTCATCGACATCGAGTTATATGTCGCATCAGTATTGAAAAATGATGTGTGTTTCAAATTTTCTACTTCTTTGGAAAGACAGTTGCTCTTTCAATTATAATTTGTAAAAAAAATTACTTGTAAAAGTTACTGGTTATAAAACTGCGTATTATTAATTAAACAAGCATCTGGGACTATTTTTTACGCGCAACAATTGAAAGGTGCAGCGTCTGAGCCAGAATAAACAAAATGATTTCTCCTTCTTTCTCTCTAAACTATTTCCATTAAAATAAAAACTATGTGATAAAAAGAATCTAAAATCTTTGACATATGCAACAGAGTTGGGAGTGAGTAATAGAGGATCTCAAATTGGTAATGATTTTAATATTAAATTTATGAAACTCGCTGAATAAATTAAATACGAAATCATGGCCCATTTGAGATCCTCTATTACTGACTCCCAACCCTGTCGCATATGTCAAAGATCAGATTCCAAAACAAATTGTCCGACTGTGATTTTTACCATCAACAATCAGGCGTGCTTTCTTTACTATGATATGGGTCTAAACATGAAAAATACATTTATCGGACAAACGTTTTTGCTTTTATTAAGTAAATTTACAAGAACGATGAAATATAAATATTCATAGATTACTACAATTAAGACATTTTTTATATTATACCGCTGTTAAAAACTGTATGATACCAAATCTCTCGGTCTCTCTCGAATTCCACTTTATATTTACCATAAATCTATACAAAAAGTCTCTAAATAATATAGTGCTCCTCTTGAAGACAGTGCAATATGTTCGAGCAAATATGTATTTATTATCTTGGTTGTTTTTAAGAATCTATGTATAATCTCTAAGGAATAATGTATTAAGCAGCCAGTTCTGTTTTAAAAATATTCGACTTAAGTGATTAGAGCAACGACATTAAAAATGGAAGGCCTGCATCTTGAATCTCTTAATGGAAATACGTTATTCATTGTTAAGTGAAAATGTGTTGTTCCAATGAATTAATCGTCAAATACGACAAAAATGACAAGTGCAAAGTGCAATTCAAATGGAAGGGCTTAATCTGAATGACTTAGATATATTTTCTTTACTAAGAAATATTGTATTTGAAATGCAACATGAATGAATTTAGCAAACACATTTTGAGAGTCTTACGCTGTTCCACCGACAACAGGATCAGGACATAGTTGTTTTATCCACAAAAACGCGCCACATAGCCCATATGTCTTTCCGTCTACCACTCGTTGGCATATATTTTTTAATTGTTTTTTTTAAAAATCCTGGCCTTGAAACTTTTGTCTGTTCAATCTTGTGGACTCCTTCTCGTATCTCTGATCGCGGAGCTAAAATAACACGTTCCCTTAAGTCGTCAATATGAACGCAACTATCCAAGTAAGCCTGTCAGTCGTGTCTCTTGACAAGGTTATGTGAGGTTAAATCGTTGCGGATGGACAGAGTGCTGCAAAGTCTTCCAAGCATTGTATGTTTGAGTGCATTTTTTGGTGAATATCGTAACGATAATGCATTTTCTATTAGCAACTGTATCATATTATAACGAGGAAAGATCTAGTATTCCTTTATGGGCAATTTTCAGTCATGCTTGTAAACTGTAACTTTTTGAAATCTCTGTATCAATATTATCTGTCTATCCGTCTATCTATCTATCTATCTATCCGTCTATTTATCTATCTATTTTTGCATTCCTATATACACCTATATATGTCTGCCTACTCGTCCGTTTGCCTCGCTGTCAAGTATGTTTTTTTATGTTTTCTGTCTGTCTGTTGATATATATATATATATATATATATATATATATATATATATATATATATATATATATATATATATATATATATATACACACCTTTCGTTTCTCACCTTAGTATTAACTCGAAACAAAAATCTTAGATGTCCATAATATTCTACCGTTAGAGTGTACCGATGTTTTCTTAAGTTGGAGATGTGAGCAAATATATTCTCCGAATTAATCTTTAGATTATGGTCAACATTCCTTTGAAACTAGGAAGTGCTGCATGTTTGTGTCAGCAATCATCGATTACCTTTAATCTGTTGAATTTTGTTTTCTCACTGAGTGGATTTTTGATGACCTTGTAACTATGAATCATGTATCACCGTTGAAAAATAATTTCCCTGATAATTTTTTTTCTTTTTTGTTCGGCACTCCTCAAACATTCAGAAAAAATACAGCAAACTATGTCTTTACACATCTACCAAATATTAGGGGGAGGAGGAGGGTTGACCGGGAAGCATATCCTGGTTATGTTTTATTTTATAGCATTTGTAACATTACAGTTCAGGGCTTGAAGATGCATAGACGATAGTCAGTCTTGCTCTGCGCTTTTCTTTCCATGAGATTCTGTTTTTATTTCTTTAAAAGTAATTTCGAGGCACAAGTATTTGTTTTAAAACTTAGATTTAAATATGAGACTATGTAAAGTCCTTTTAGTATAATCGACATCGTACTAGCAAGCATGCGTACTTTCACTGCCACCCCCTTTCCTCAACAGCAGTGTAAGAATAGATGTATTGCTGATTTTATAAGGTTTGCTAAAGCAGTGCATAGGACATCAAAATGTTATCGTTATACTATACAGAAATCACACACACACACACACACACACACACACACACACACACACACACACACACACACACATATATATATATATATATATATATATATATATATATATATATATATATATATATATATAGGATGACACTGTAGGTAGAATGATGTTGAAGAAATGCAAGCTACAAATATTTATTTTCATAGTGTTTCATATGAAGTTTTGATTTAACCAATACATATTGAAACGATTATCTGGTTCAAATCCCGTATCGGCTCCATTTATTCTACAGTTGGTGAAGTACAAGTATTTTGAGCTCAGTACATTACAACACACGGAAACGATAACACATTGTACGAGCTATACTTATTGAATGACTTTGAGCACAAAAGTCCATGTGAGAAATATGTACATGAAATGTTAGTTATGAAGATAAGAATCAGAAACACTGTTTATATTCTGTCCGGGACAATTTTTACTGTAGACGAGGTGTGTGTGTGGGGAGGGGGGGGGGGGTGTAGGGGGGGTTGCAATTATTCACAGCGCAATTTTGTAAAGCACATTGTTGGTGATTTTATCAGTCGTCGGCTAGACGTTTGAGTCCATATTACAGGGATCGGACTACTAATTCATATCCAATAGAACTTAATGTTAATATATAAAAAATAAAATTGATTTCTTCATTAGATTGGCATACACACCACTTCCAGTCATTAGAGTTAGAGACATTTTGTAAGGCTTGAAAAACATGTGTTTCGCAGCATTTCATTGCACCTCGTGCTTGTAAACAGTGGACTCCCTGGTCTACACCTAATAACATAGCCTCGCACTAGCAGTCCATATGTTATTTTGTCAGTGGAAAATTAAATACAGGATATCAAATAAAAGTAAATATTTTGTTGTCAACTATAGTACATAGATTAAAGTTTATGAAATGTGTAATGAAAAATTTGTAATCCATTTACAAACTAATCAGTGCACATCAACATATGTAGTACTCTATTTTTTATTCCCCCGCCAATAGACTGGTTCTCTGGCTGTAAAATAATTAGTGGCCGATAACTACATACTGCGACATTTTGGTTTCGAAGTTTTGATTATGGAATTTTTGGCATCGTGTATATACTGAGTGAAAACATCCAATCCTGTTAGATTCTCAAGTCGCACAGAAGAGAGATATTTTCAGTGTAGAGAAAGAAGACGTACGTCTTATTGTCTGATAGTGATTTAAATAACGATGCACGGAAAGGGGATTTTTCAACGTGTTTGCTCCACAGTAGCCGTTGTGTATTTTCATTCGTGTATAAATCAAAATGTGGTTCAGACTCATAGAAATTTGACCTAATTGCCTGCCAAACATCTGGTAGTTGCTTTATTCCTCAGAAATTACAGAGATTATGCTGAACGATTTGCAAAAATGTTTTTTTTTATATTAGTAATATGGTTAAAGATTCAGAGGATGTATCAAATAAATTGCTGAAAATGCATATGTGATTCAAGTGGGAAAATGTAGCCATAGTAACCGAATTTCTTAAGGTTATGTTGCTCATCTTGCAATGCAACTACAACCTAATTTAATAAGTGTAGTTGACATAGGATACAAGGATTGAAGGTGCAACGAACGAACGCACAAACAAACAAGAGCGAACTGCAAACACAGGAACGAAAAACAAAACCCCAGCAAACGGATAACTGAAATGTTAAAAAAAATCACTCAAGGGTGAAAATTATGTCATAGTGACCTAGTTTTGTGATGGTTGATTTACACACCTTGATATGCGTCCACATAAGAATGTTCATGTCTGTAGCTGCAATGAGATTAAAGATGTTAAGAGTGTAACAAATAGATACCAAAAATACAACGGTCACTCACGCATGAAAATTTGGTCACATTAAACTAGTTTGGGTACTGTACTGTTAACATATTATCTATGAGAATGATTTACATACCAATTTTATGAGTGTAGGCGAAATAGGGTCTAAGATATTTAGGGTGTAACGAACGCATAGCTGAAAATACAACGTTCACTTCAGAATAAAAATTAGGTTACGGTAACCTAATTTTGATATGGTTGAGTCACTCTTAAGACGCATCCAGATACAAATTTGTATGTCTAGATAAAATAGGGTCCGATATATTGAGGGTGTAAGACACGTTCGAACGAACAAACACACGAACGTACGAAAGAAACGCTATATCCCAGGAAAAGTTAGCAAGTGGATGATAGCACGATACCGTTTCTTAATGAATTAATTCTAGATTAATATGACGACTTATTTACTGAATATCTGCCTTGGTTAAACCATCATCGTCCCAATTTTCACAGTTTTATTTAAAAGTAGAACAAATGTGTCGACAGTTGCCGTTTCATCTCTTCGTTCCATTGCAGCTTAGGAAACGCGCTTAGGCCTTAGTTTATATAAATATCGACTTTTTTTTAGTTCAATTGCTGCCGAAACCATTCATTAGTAATCACCTATAAAATCGCGTCTTCTTAGCGACATAGTGTGAAACAAACATTGCGATTTCTCGTGCAAAGTATTAAAGGCGTTGATATCAGCTTTTACCAATTAACCACTAACACGACGAAGATACATGTTTCACCAAACTTAATCAGATTAAATTATATCTACACCATACACCACAACACAATACTGACGTGAGAATAACAGTGGCAAAGTCTTTACTCAGATAGGGAGATAGGGACAGTGTTTCGAATTGTAGTTTATATCACCAGCCATATCCTCACCCGACCCTCGTTATGAGCACATCAGAACGTGGGAGTTGGGTCCGCAGCTGATTTATGATAACAAATACTCCTTTAGTCATCTACTGTATCATGTTAGTGTTTCTTGCCTCCTTAATAGCTTGCGTGACTTAAAGCTCTGATTGATTTGGAGAGTTGATGGGCCTGAAGCCTCACTGGGCTTGTCTAGGGTTTGGGCTACGACGTTTCCTATATCTTGTTGCAAAATGGTTTCCAATACTTTACAGATTACTGACTTTTCTTGCAATTCTCAAGTTGAGTCGGGTAATTCCTCTTCTTCAGATCGGGTGTATGAATCCATGTCTTTAGTAAGCCTGTGTAGGAATTTTGTATTTGTTTGTATATCCGTTTCAAGATACTCTGCTCTCATACAGGAGTGACCAAGTGACCATCGGCCTTGTTGGCTAATTTTGCAATATGTTCGTCGCTTATGCCTCACTTAGCGCTGGAATAGGTTATGTAATTTTATTGGCCAAATTTCGCGCTTTGGTAAATTATTAGAAACTATCCTAATCTCTTGGAGAAATAGTCCTTGAAATCTGGCGTCAAGCTTAGGAAAATTTTCATATTCAAAATAATACCCCGCTGAGAGTTCTGACGTCTGATTAGTTATCGTGAAGTGATTAATAAATCCGATGTCAGAATCTTGAACTGAAACTTAGTTTGAGTGTGATAATTATTTCTTATATTGGAGCCCTGTGTTCCTGGTTTTTCAAAGTGGCTTTTCCATCACTCTAGTGTGTTCTCGGGAATTACTTGGTCTGGTTCGTTATTCAATTAGAGATGTTCGGTATGGGTTTGCCTGTATCTCTGCTTATTGACTAAATTATAGAATAGTGTTTAATGCTAATTTTCTGCATTCATGATATACATGTGCAGTTCGTGTATCGCACGCAAATACACAGTAACATTATTCATACGCACATGGCACCGCCCAGTGACCTTTGAACTTGGTAGAGTACCGCGCGCTCAGTCATTCGTTTTAAAAAGAAATATCATTTTGGTCTACTTAAAATTGAAATTTTGAGTGATATTGTGAATGACTGCGCCTTGGAGCAACTTTCCCAGTTGATCTGGAATGGAGGGAGTTTGTTTTTCTGTCGATTTAACTAATTCTGCTCTTTTAGTTGTGGTTGACTTGCGTTATTAGCTGGGTCGATTACGTACGATGTACATGTAGCTAGAGAGACTGGCGTCAACAGCAAGCTACACATGTGTTACTGTTCTGCCATTGATAGTTCGGAATCATAAGTTGGACAAAATATGAAATTCTTTTAATTGAAATTCTCAAGAAGATGCAGGATGAAATATTTTTGCTAGGGAATATCAAATTCATTTTGTTTTGGAGTGCAGTAAATTCTCCTTTTGAATCTGATTTCTGTTGGAAATGTAGTCTAGAGTGCAGTGCAATTTCGCGCCGTGGATCAGAAAGTACATTTTGAAGAAATTCAAGGTGCAGAAAAGTAAGTACATTTATTGTCATTCTTATTACCAGCTATAGATGGCATATTTATATGTACTATCACTTGCATGATCTTTGTTGGCTGGATCCCAGCTACATGACCTATATGACTTTTACTATAAATCCAAACATTTTCTCAAAAAATTAAAACAGGCAAAATTGCAAAGCGGCTGAGGTGTGAGAGCCCATTTCGTCAGTGGAAAATAAGGCTTCTTCGTTATCGTGGCTTACTGGCACCGAGGCACTTGCTTTAATACCAAAATCCGCCTTCTTTAGTTGTATTTTTTTAATTTAGTGCTTGTAAAATTGGACTTGTAAAATTGGCGGTCTCTGAGAGAAACGGAATATCATCTGGTCTTAAGATGCCTTTTTATGCTATTTTTTTTATAGACTCTAGAGAACTCGATTCATAGTCTGAACCATAGGCTGAATAAGTGTTTAAATTATTAGAATGATATTTTCAATACTGCATGTCTCACGTTTGTTGTCATAAAACTACCGCTGTACATTGTGAATATCACGTTCAGTCACTTGCTTGGTTGAAAGTTTCTTTTGTGACTCGATGAATTCATCCACATCGTCAGCTTTATCATCTGTACTCTCAAACAGCTTGCTTAGTTCATCCACAGACAAATCTAATAAAGCAAAAGCTCCGGTGTCTGCTACATTTGCGTACATTGTTTGGTTACAATAAAAAGTAGTTCCTAACACGCGATACTATTTTTAGACACACGTGTCGTGCAGTATGAAGCCGTGCAGTATGGAGAAATACTGCACGATTCTGACAATGCAACGTTAATGGAGAAACAAATGAGTATATAATAAATACATCATTTATGAAAACTAGAGTGTTTTGCACTGAAGGACCCACGATGACGCTGTATGCGAAGGGTATTTGAAAAGTTCTGAATATGTTGTTACAACCGTTTTGTTTCTTTAAACCTGTCAATAAATGTAATACCAAATGATATTCAAAATAACGTTCTATAAAATGATCTGCAGCTTCAAATGCAGCACACCGGACATCTGCAGGTACATGCGTGTGTGGTAACAGAGTTAAATAACAGTGACTTAAAACATGTCTGAGAAGGAGGCCAATTCTGCTACTGAGCAAAGATCATACTGTAACATCCGGACGCTTTTATGGTACTCACTGACTGATAGCAATGCCGACTTGGATAAAGTTTTACGTATGTAATTATGTCATATACTAGACTTTTGAGGTGGTTTCATCATTCCATTTCACGCTGCATTCCCCCCGAGTCTTTAGATTGTTTACTAGTTGCAGCTATCTATGATATCAGAGGTGTGAGGCTGCTTGGGATTGCAACATTCCTTAAAAACCTCACTGAGCATATATTTATTCAGGGATGTAAGTCAGGAAAAGCTGAGGTAAATTCATGTGTACCTCAAGGTTCTGTACTCGGACTATTTCTAGTCCCTATTTTCATCAACAACCTCTGAGAAGTGATGATTTCATCTGAGATCCAAGATCGCTTACGATACAGATATATTATAGACGACAATGCGATCTTGTAGTATTGGAGCTGAAATGGCAAATGAAGGATAACTATGAAGAATGCTTCATAGTACACTTTCGTATACATGGGTAAAAATAAAACAATTATTTGAGATCTAATGAATCCTACTTGGGAAAATCCTGTGTTTTGATAGAAAAATCCTGGTCTAGTATTAACAATTACCAGGAATAATCTCTTGTGGACGTTTCATATAGACAGTACAATGAGGAAGGCAAACGGTATCATTGAATTCACGAAAAAGAAAATACCCAGAGTGTGGACACTCAGTTGCGGAATCTGCCCACTTTACAATAGTAAGACAAGTCTCATGGTACAACTAGATACCTAGGATGAAAGTAACCAGAGTGTGGACACTTAATGGGAAAATCTGGCTACTTTACAATAGTAAGGCAAGGAAACGGGTAAGGATATATATACATAAAAGGCCCTTACACAGCGAAAGACATTTGCAGACCACAGTCAGTCAGGAAGTGTGCAGTCAGATTCATCTGCACCAATTATATAAATTGTCCACCGAAATTATTCTAAACTTTATAAAATTCAGCTTGGATAAGTGGACGTGGACTATAGTCAATGTATGCGACTATGAGTAAATAACAAACGCAACAGAAACATCCAATGTTTTTTCAACCCTTTATTCATAACCGCAAGATTTCTAGCAGTTATTTTATCCAAAAATTATATTGGGATTGGATAGACTGCCAACAAACTTCACCAATGTGGAAACCATTCGAATTCTTAGCTAGCCTGTACCTGTTACCGACGGCAATATTCAGATGCCCATATAGTAAATGTGTCATTTTTTGTATTTTAAATGTACATTTTGTTTCAATAATTGATATGTACTAATGCGTTTCGGTGACGCGACTGTTATATTTCACCGACACCCTTCGTAGGACAAGTTTACAATCTGCATTAATAGTAATCTGATCTTTCCAAGGATGAAGATAGAATGGGGGTGCACATAGGTTGAGGCGAATGGTTTTATTTTCTATGGTCAAGTGCTACAGAAAGGGAAGCTGTGTGAAGATGTAAATGTATTATTGTTAATTACTTTATTTCTATACAGCTCCTCCCATTTCATCATGTTCCCATTTATGTAGAAAATTGGAGGTGGAATTGTGTGCTCATTTGAAGGCGAAGAAAAGTACTGTAAAACAACTTGTTGGCCGTATACTTCATCGGCAATCAAAACCTGCTACCGAGGTATAGTAGACTTAACTCAAATATTTATCGCCATATCACCTTTCTTGCAGTCATGATGTCCAGCTTAGTCTTTAACAAACGTCTGAAATCCTTCTGAATTTTGATTCCAACTCATTAGCATATGTCACGGATCATTAACCACAATACATTCCAGAAAAACTCGTCAATACTCTCTCTTTTTCATTTAATAAATTAAAAAGAAGCATAATTTGGAATATAAATATTCATAGATCACCACATTTAAGAGTTCAGGTCTTTAAACAACCGCTTAATATCTTATGATTCTCTCTCTTTCGTTTCTTCTATCTTGCTCTCTCCCAATTTTGGCACAATCGTTACCCATTCCTCGTTGCGAGAAGTCCTCAAATATGTTGTTCCTCTTGAAAGCTGTAGGATATGCTTGATGAAATCGTCGTTGCGAGCAAATTATCTGTTGAGAATCGTTTTAGGAATATATTTACTATTTAATTATTTTGTCGATGAAACAGTCAAGAAACATGCCTATCGCTTTGGTTGGACACTGTCATTTCAACTTGAACAAACATAAGCTCAAACAAGTCAAAGATTAACGAGGCCAGTTTCTCTAACGGAACATCGGACTTCAAATCTTTGAATGTGACAGTGTAAGCATAAGTGTGTGCTGTCGTTTGAAATTTTTCCGACGTTAACTTGTTTGACATTGTTGCAATGTCTCGCTGTCTTAGTCACAATTTGCTCTCCCGATAAATCTATCATATAACAAAACAATGTATGTTGTAACAACCGAGAAGTACACGAACACATTATCCTACGCCAAATTCTGACAGTGTTTGACAGTGTAGCAAGGTCAAGTTGTCTTTTTCACCAGCAGCACATTGCAGAATTGCAATAGAGTTGCCGGTGAAACTTGATCTGATATTACATATACCATTGAATTATAAAAGTAAAACAATGGCTATCATGATTGATGAGTTTGTTCTTCTCTCCATCCAGTTTAATGTCTATAGAAGGCTATAGTGCCCCTCAATGTGTCATTTCCATTTCTTTAATATTGAAACCTCATAGAGGGCTATATCAACCCATCATATTAAATTCCATTGGTCCCCATTGTGACATCCATAATGTTAAAATTTATTATGCCCAATAATTCGTAATGTTTAAATTCCATAGAACCTTGAATACTTGTTAATAAGATTTATTTCATGCATTTATTTACCCATCTGGACTTCTTTTCTCTCAGAATTTTTTAGACTACTGAAAACAACAGAAAAAAGACACGCAAACCAGTGATTATGTGGACGATATCAACCGTTCCATCTCTTTTTTCACAGTAAGCATATAATCATTTTATTCCTGACAAGTACAAACACTCCAGTACCTTTGTAACAAAGTGAAGAACCAAAAGATGCTGACGTTGTTTGACAGTGTAGCAATGTCTCGCTGTCCTTTACACCAACAGCGAATTACAAAATGTAGCTGGTCAATAAGCGCATAAAATCTAAGGCGAAAAAAACGAGAACAGAAAATCTGTAACAAAGTGATCAAAATTGGCTCCGTACAGCACTGACATTACATTCTTCAATACAAAGGTCTGATCAAATGTAAATTTCGTCCACCGCCGAAGTTTTACCACCCCGTGTTGCTGCGCAAAACTGATGTGTCCATTATGAGGAACGTGTACTGAAACGTGTAATCCAAAGGAAACTTGTCGTCACGATGACCAAAAATGCTCATTGACAGGAATGTAGGTGAGTGTAGAATTGTTTCATGCTTTCGATTGTGGCTACCATTTATTATAACTATACGAAGTGTGGCACTTTCCTACCACATAACAGTACCAACAGGACGGCGACTCGAGTCAAGCAATTTGTATTCAGGCTACGTCACTGAGTTTCTCAAATTGAAACCAGAAGAAAGCGGCTATCGCTCATGGTATCACACCCAAGAAGAAAAAGATGAATTCAAGCAATGGTACGGATCCCTAGAAGGCGTCAGCTTGGAACACGAAGAACAGAGCGAAGGAAAACGATCGTTTGCTAAAGTCATTCAGAATATTTTGCGGGGAAAACTCGCTCAATGTCCAATGTTGCCCAAGACAGAATACTCGGTGGATCTAAATCAATACTTTGAGTTCACTGACGGTAAAGGAAAACTCATAAACCACGTCGAAATCATACTTGAAGATTTGATCTTGGCATATTACGATGAGGTCATGTTCCATGCGACGAGTTTGGCAAAGGCATCCTTGCTGCTTACGTGACAGTCGATGCCCATTTAAAATTATACTCGATGTTGGAACGTTTAGGAGAGCGCGTCCTTTGCTTTGAAAACGATAATTGCATGGACATCGATCGACCTGAATTATATCACCCTCACATTGAAGAGGAATTTTTAAGAGCGTGAACCGACGAACATCCCAAAGAGTCTATTCTGAGTTTTACCAGTAGCGGAGCTAAATATTACGGTTACCAGTACCGAAATAATAAATGATAACCTCATATCAAATGCAGTGTGAAAGGACTGATACTCAAAATTCTTTCTAATAAAGTGTAAACTTTGACGTATTGAAAAAAGCCTTAAATTCAGGTTGAGGACAAACGTTTCGTGTCAAATGTACAACCCCCACAAGATGGTTCGTTAGTCAGATACCCAATTCGTCAGTCAAACCTTGGGAAAAAGTGTTTCTGATCGTTTACGATAAATGAGTGTGACTTCCCGACCTTAACACGGCAGCGTACGGGTACCGCTCTCCAATATCAAAAAGGAGCGAGTTCCATGGAATAAAGATCAATTTCACTGCGTAGAAAGATGAATTCGGCGCAGAAATAATGAGATGTACCCACTTACAAGAGTGATGCTGTACTCGGCGACAATATTGGTGCAGCACGGCCTCACTGCACTACTGAAAGGGATGCAGTCCGTATAACAAAGGATATCGTCATCCACACACTCACATTACTGGCACCCATTAAAGACCAAAACTCGTTTCCAGTGGTTTTGCCTGGCTATTGTGATTTTGACAGTCGATTCCACACGTTCAGAGGGAGATAGTTCAAATATCTGGTAGAACCCACTCCCATATATGTAGTTAGAGCGGAACCTGTCTACTTGAGTCAAGGAACCAAGTACAGTGTTTTCGTTGTGGTGTTAAACTCCACAAACGGGAGCATAATGATACAGCTTACCTTAAACATTTCAGATCGTCTCCGTGCTGTTGTTACATTCCCTTGGTGAGCCTTGAATATGAATCCATATGGATATTTTAGAAGAGCACATTCATAATCTGTCTTTGGAAATGAGAGAACGCATTTATCATTACTTTGTATAGATTCATGTGAAATGCACATTTTTTTAACTATTGCCATTTCAATAGTATAAGAAGACTGATTCTCATCGAGGAAAAAAAATAAAAGCAAAAATAAATAAACATAAGCATAAAACTCGAGGTGGGTAAAAGGATCGCAATGCCACTACTTCTGCTTGTAGTGTTACACAAAATTCCATGAGGGGGGGGGGCGGGAGTCAATGAAATGATTCACGACTTAGAGGATTACCAAGTTCTTTTAAACGAACGGATTCCACAAGACGATACGACTCCTTTAAATTGGGAACGACGTGTCATGTGAGTGTTAGTGGCTGTATTTCTTGGTTTTCGTTTACCGACAGATTCCTTTCGGCAATTTTATAACCATTTCCTGAGAAGACTTGACCGCCAAAACTTGTGCACAAAAAGTCCTTCTGTTAAAGTTGTGGGATTGGTGATGAATACTTCTGTACCAATGTGTGAAGAAGAGATTCGTCGCATTTCATCTAGCCTTCCTACACCAACAGATTTATCACTGGAAGAATGTACGGGGCTGGAAAAATATTGGATTTGACGCTTAGAAACAAGAGGTCGCTGACTATGCTAAAAACATGTGTGATAAATCCACAAGAAAGAAAAAAAAATACTTTTTTGAAGTGTGTTCATTTTGTTGTGACATGAAAAAAGCACAAATTAAACATGTTTGTTTTTACTGTATAAAATGCTCTATGGTCGTCTCAGAATTTTCAAAATCACTATAGAGTTATAGCTACATTCTCTGTTCTCAATGTGACTTACGAAAAGTCAGATCGTCAAATGGACGTTTAGACTTACCATTCTGCTTGTCCCATAATGTCTCATAATTATAAACCTGTGAACATTTTAGCAGTAAGATTCCTTTTGTCTCCATAGGTACTTTTAAAAATGACGTCCGTAAAGTTAATTCCTTTTGTCGCTAGTCTGACATTTATGTCGCCAGTGTCCCCCGTTACTACTAGATCTTTTTAAAACTATTATATGTGGTACTTGTTTGAGTCAGCAATCGACGACGGATTTGTTTGCAGCATACCAAAATTAAACCCATGTATCGATTTCATCGAACAGCATTCTTTTCAAACCAGGATGTGTGGTATCTTTTTGAGTGATAAATCTTATACAGATTTGTATAAGGAATACTCAAATTAAACATACTGATTTCATCAAACAATACATACACCATATCTGTGCAACCTGCAGTTAATCTGTGATTTGTCTTCACTCAGCGGATTTCCGACGATCTTGCATACGTAAATAATGCATTACTGTGGACAAATAGTTTTCCTGATAAATTTATATGATGCGGCACACTTGTAATTTCAGATAAATACAGCAAAATATGCAGTCACACTTCTAATACAACTGACTCTAGAATATGAGATTCGAGATTCATATTGGGGTGGCGGGAATAGGGTGTGGAGTAAGTGGTTAGGACAGCGTTCCCGGGTGATTTTTAGTTAATATCACAAACATCCTTGTTACGAAAATACAGGGTTTAGGGATCAGAACATAGACGATCGCAAATTCCGTTATGCGCCTCTCCTTTTGAGACAAAATTATATTTTGTAAAACTTAGATTTAAAAATAAGATCATATAAAGTATTTTGTTTTATTATAACTATCATCGTACTTGCAAGCATTCATACCTTCACTGCCAGCCCCTATCATCAACAATAGTGTAATAATAAGCCTGTTACTATTTTTATAAAGCAGCGCATAACATCGTGCAACTATTAATCATCATTTTCATGGATTTCGTATTATATTTGGCCCGTCTTCAAGAGCTTATTTTGAATCAAGAATCTATGCATATTGAAATGATTTCCAGGTATGAATATCGTATCTGTTCCATTTTTTGATCAATTGGAGAAGCATTTTGAAGCTAACACTTTCTAACAGGTCTAATCTATGACGCGTTGGACGAACAATAATTATTTACCGATTTAGTGCTCAAAGGCCAGTTTGAAAAATATTTACCTGAAAGTTTAGTTCCACGTGTAGTATTTAAATAATATAAAATGTATATGAAGATAAGGACCAGAAACGGTACTTATACTGTTATACTTGTTGTTTTGGGCTTGTTTTTAGAACAAAGTGTTCAGTGAAATCATTAAGCACCAGCTAGACATTCTGCTTAATATGAAATTGTGACCTTTTGTTTTGGAACTTTCGATTATACGATTTTCAACGTGGATATCTTAGGAGGCGTTATTTTCTTTTAGCATAATTTTATTATTGTCCTGTTTCCAGCATGCTCTTGCAATGAAAACCCAGTTAATTTTAATATCCACAAAAACTTGTACTTTATTACAAGAAGGGAGGAAAAATTTCGCTACTTTTATTATCAATCAATATTGTGCTTTGTCAACTAACAAAAAAGTGTTGAAATTTCCTATGCCGACATATCTTATCATTCGTGTAATAAGGCACAAATACGTTATTTTGAAATTATTCCAAAATGACAATTCCAGATAGTCATTACTATTGAATATAATCATCCAGAAGAACATTCACATTTCTCAAAAGGAGAGACGTAGATAAGTAAACAAAACAAATTTAGAATGTCTTAAGATTGTTGTAAAACAAATATTAAAAAATAATTTAAAAAAATTCTGATGATCTCTGTGACACATAGCTAAAGGATAAAACTTCAAATCGCCAACGTGTTCAAAGTGTTGCAAATTAAAGGTAACAAATTCGGTCTTCATTCTACGTTACTAGGGTGTATGTCCATCTATCAAGCATGACATAAAGCATACAATGTTAATCACCAAACCCCACACTGAGATCTAAAACTTCCTCTTTCGGAATAAATGACGTGGTATACTCTATCAATATTTGGATAACAAGCTTTGATACCATTGGAGACGAGACAACTGTTTAAATAGACTGTAAAGCGTTAAAAATGTATTCGTCTGTGCAGCTGAGGTGGAAACAATGAAGTTTCAATTAACATATATTGTCATAATTTTTTATCTTGAAATTGTTCGCTTCAGGGTGGCACATTCAAGCCAGTATTTAGTAAAATGTAACGGAGAGAAAACGAAATGCTTAAACGACATATTAAGTAAAGGCTTCATTGCAAAGGAGGTAAGCTTTTATGATCATGCTTTGTAAAACTGCTTGAAACATCCCAGCCGTTTCATTCTCTTTTGACGTCTTATTGCTGTCACCTCTTTGTTATATTTACCAATATGTCTCTTCTTTTCTAATTCTTTCGACTTGATGTTTCAAAATGTCCTTAAGATTAGGTGTATGCTGCATTTATAATATGGTGATAGGTTAAAAAAACGTTCGTATATGCCATTGAATTTTGCTTGCAAAAAGTAAGTAAGTAGAACCACCTTTTACGCCAACCATGGGGAAGTTTCACTTTGTATCTGATACTTTTGCCGATGAATATGTTACATATTTATATGTAATATGAAACCCAGTTAAACACTGAGAAAGGCACGTATTGAATAAATGGTTTTCGTTTCCAAAACTATAGAATATAAGGTCGTACACAAATATTTAGGCACAATAAACAAAGTACCGGCGCATGAATGCACAAGAACTTCCTTTCTGTTGTTAGGAACTAATAAGGTTCAAGTTTTCTGCATCACATGATGTGATTTTAACCTAGTCCGATAAATCATCCCCGCCCCAACCTGTGTTGATGCTGATGGGTGGTTTTTAGGGATGATCTCACCGATTCATTAAATTGCGCAATTGATGCAGACAAATGTGTTCACAACACATTGTCGTGCATTTTAGACACTTACTGGTATTTCTCTTGGCTCTTGAGTTACAATCGCCTGAATATATATTTCCGGATCAAATCCTATGTTTGACAACTTGTAAATCCACATGGAATAGCACAACCCTGTCTTCTGTGGCCTTTGAAAATTATGTGGCTACATCCTGCTGTTCCATCAGATACAGCAACCAATCCGATGCAACTTCCGCTCATTCGCTCATTTGAAAGTTTCCGTTGACAAAATCCAGGGATTCTCAAGTCGAGTCACATGACGAAAGCAACGGAAACTTTCAAATGAACGAATGAGCGGAAGTCACATCGGATTGGTTGTTGTATCTAATGGAACAGCAGTACGCTAACAGGAGGTAGCGTTGTGTTATTCCACTTGGATTTGCAAGTTGCTGAACATAGGATTTGATACGAAAATATTCTGTACATATCGCCGAAAGGACACTTCAGACGACCGTAACTCAAGAGCCGCGAGAAATACCGGTAAGTGTCTAAAATGTTCACTAATTTGTTGCCGACACCTTTGTCTGCATCAATTGAGCAATATAATGAATAGGTGAGATCAACCCCAAACACCATCCATCAGTATCAGGACAGGTGGAGGGGGGGGACTGATTTATGGGACAATTTTAACCAGTCTAAATGCTTGGTAAAACTTTGTAATTATTTCGGTATGACTTCTTCTTACTGAAAAACCAATTGTCGGTTTTTTAGAGCCTTTTACTTTATTTGCTTACTTCGAACTCATGTAAATCATTTGTTTATGAATAGCTCAACAATAATGTTGTTTTAGCTGATTTAATCGTTTAAAAATTGTAGTACAACTTGTTAAGTGCTCATTCTTCTTATATGACATAATGCAATAATTTATGAACTTCTTGTTTATAAAAGCTGATGGTTATTTACTGATACTAAAATGCACTCGGACATCCCATATACCGTGCAGAAACCTTCTGTGCCAAGTAACCTTAGGCGAATTTTTCTACATACTTAGTAAATGACCAAGACCTGATGTGAACTTTTTGTGATTGCTATACCTAATCCTTCTTTCAACAGTAATACTTTTGCCGTAATTAATAAAGATGCTCGACAAAATCAAACAAACGCACTACCAACAATAAATAAAAAACTTAACTCAAGATTCAATTTTCCGATTTCAATTTTTCACTATAAAGAAAATGTATTCTTTCAAAGGAAATATTGCACAAATATTGGGTTGTACATCTGTATGATTCATAGGCTATATTGTATACGTGTGTTAGTTATTTTCTTTAATGCAAAAGTTGGAGATCTATCGACTTTCTGTTAATTTTATTATTAACTAACATAGTTGCGTTTTTGTTTTGTAGAGTATCTATTTATTAGATATTGTGTTATGTCAAGATTTCCCTTGATGAAGTAACTTGCCTCTCTTTTACAGACCAATGTGCCAGGTTTTTACAGTGCAGAGGACCCAAATTCACCACTGAACACAACGGACGACACATTGGTCTGTAGTGACAACACTGTCTATTAACGTGTCTATTTTAAAAACTACCAGTTAATAACAACTAACGTTTTAATAATATTGTATCTGAAGTTGAGATCATTGCTTTTGTTTTACTGAGATCGGACTATCTTCGGCAGTTTTCGTCTATATTTCTCGTGACTTTCCACTTTACTTTTGTTGCAAAAGGTATCCTTCGGACAGAAGTTCCACGTATTTAAAATGTGAGATGGCAGTGACGGACATTTTTGAAATTGTTATGCTTTTATTACATATATTTTTGTACCCAATTTACGTTTTATCATAATACATTTGCTCGACAATATAAAACAAGCACTACCAATATAAGAAAACATATTATGCTCAAGATTCAATTTTGCAAAGTGAATCAAAATTGAGTTTATACAAGAAAATTGTAGGAAACATGTAGATGTGTAAATCGTCGTATGATTTATGGGCCGTATTGTAAACGTGGTGTTTGTTGTTCCCTTTGATGCAAAATTTGGAGATCTAATGACTTTTTGCTAATTTATAAACAACGGGTTGTGCGTTTTTGTTTTGCTGAGAATGTATATAGAATAGATATTGTGTCATACTGAAGATTTGTTTTGGTTAAACAACTTGCCTCTTTCTTTACAGACCAATGTACCAGGCTTTTCCATTGCTGAGGATCCAAATTCATCACTGAATTTAACGGACGATACGTTGGTTGGTAGTGACAACACTGTTTATGAACATGTTGCAGCTAGATGTTAATAACAACTAACGTTTTAATAGTATTTTATCATAAACTGATATCATAAATACAATATATATATATATATATATATATATATATATATATATATATATATATATATATAATATATATATATATATATTAACCTCTTTGAATATGACCTTTCGACACATATACATGCATGAAGCTGATATCTTGATTGACAAATTATCGTAAACGTTTTTTTTAACGTTTTGTAGTAATGCACTAAATCGACTTATTACTTGAAAATGTCCTTCCTCATGTTATTCTTTAACTGTAGCCACATTACCCTAATTTCCCGGCATTAATAAACAACTATATCGAGATTCCCACCCTCTCAATGTAAATTATTTGTATGGGTTTAGGACAACTGGATGCATTTTTTTTACATTATGAAAATCAAAAGCACGCATGGCTATAAACGGAAAACCCATATATTACAACGGCGAGAAGGCTCAATTATTAGTAAGGTGTGTTTTTTGTCCTACAGTGTGATTTCCTTTCAAGTAACACAACTGTATGCATAGCTCAAAGGTGGGAATCTGAATAGTTTCCAAGATATATCTCTGTGTCTAAGCCATTTAGTCTGCAATCAACTCCAGGTTCAGGTAATCTTTTCATTCCCTGCAACAGTTTACATGCCTATAAGGTGGGAGTCTCTATTTTCATGTTGTGACCTAAAAACTAAGTACAGATGGTGGGGAAATAGCCTGGGAAAATATGGTCATATCTATTAATTCACATTGGACATACTCAGCAACTACATGAATATATGGATATAATTTCAATTGTTTCACATGTACCAATTAAGGACTAAGATATGAGAGTGGGGAAACACTTCAGAACAAATGTGAGCCACACCTAGTAATCCATCATGAAGTCATTGTATTTGTGTTTCTGCTTAAACTTAACCAAATCATGCTCTTCAATGAAAAAGGTATGGTGCTAATTTTCTTTGGAATTTCGAGACATTATATTTTGTGTATTACATAAGTGTATGTTCAGATTTATACTGTTCTATTTTCATAATTTCTTCAAAATGCGATTCTGGATGCATTCAAGGTTATTTAAAATTTCATTCCTTATTCCTCTTGTGATTTCTTCTCCAACACGTTTGTATCTGTTATTAGCCATAGAACTTAAATAACGTGGATGGAGGATTCGCTCTGCACAACCGGCCTACTAATTAGAAGTACTTTTCGACTGAAACCCCATCAGAGGTATACCTATCCCATGATTATATTTAGTGTTTTATACCTGAAGAATGCAGGGCATCTTTATTATTCTCAAAGACTCAGATAGGAAGCTACATGCATTGTCAACCCGAAATCAATAAAGAATTGTGAATGATGACTAGTGTATGTATATTATTTATTTTATTTTTAATCATCTAACATATATAAGCTTAAAATGCTTCATATGCAGTACAAATAGCTCCTAATATTTCTCTTAAGATATTGTGCCTTAGGTAGGCTAAGCAGCCTTGTCAGCAAAGCCAGTTTGATGACCGAGGTCTGTCGTGATGGAAGATACTCGCTTGAACCTTACATCCCAATATATTGCTGTTATTTGTAAGCTGTCTTCCCCAAGACATCGTGAAGCTTGCTATGATTCATTTAAAGCTTTTGGTGATTCCTACAAATTGAAATAAGTTCAAGATATTCAATAATCAGTCAGGGGATGCGATATTGTGAAATGAACCCTATTGCAGTTATCACAATTTCTGTTCTTTCAAACAATTAATTAATGATCAACTTCATGGGCCTTGGATTTTGGGATTTTTAGTGGTATCTTTGCTTCTTTTGCAGTAAGACCTTGCTGCCTAATTTATCATAAATCCTTGACAGTCTCTTTTGCAGCTGAATTTTACATTATTATTATTATTATTATTATTATTATTATTATTACTACTACGACCTGTAATGTACTAGCGCTTCATTGATTTTTCTCCTGAGATTGGGCTATTTCTGTAGTTTTAGATCGTCTTTTTTCTCGTGACTTTCCACTGTACTTATGTTGTCAAAAGGTTTCCTCTGGCAATAAGTTCTACATATTTAATAAGTGACTTAGAAGTGACAAACTTTTTAGTGTTTGTTATAATTTGTATTCGATATATTTTTTCTACACTAATCATTGTTTTAGCCACGTTAATTGTGCCGTAATGAATAATTATACTGGACAATATAAAAAAAACGCACGACCAATACAAGAAAAACTAATTTACTCAAGATTCAATATTGATTTTACAAAGTGAATCACAACTAACTATAAAAGAAACTTAATTTTTCAAAAGGAAATTGATGGAAACATGTTGATGTGTAATCTCCTTATGATTTATGATTTACTGGCTCTATTGTAAACGTGGTGTTTGTTGTTCCTTTAATGCAAAAGTTGGAGATGTAATGACTTTTTGTTAATTTCATAAACAAAAAGTGCTGCGTTTGAATTTACCATGATTAAGCAAGTTGCCTTTTTCTTTATAGAACAATATGCCAGATTTTTCCAGTACAGAGGATCCAAATTCAGCATTGAATATAACGGACGATAAGCTGGTTAGTAGTGACAATACTGTAATTTAACATTTGTACTATTTAAACTACATGTTAATAAAAACTGACGTTTTAAAAGTACTATATCATAAGTTGACATAATAAAAATGATACAATATCTATGTCAAACTCTATGGCTGTGACCTTTCAGCACATTTGACACTGATATCTTTGATTGGAAAATGTTCATCAAAGTTTTATTTTTCTTAAAGTTTGTTGTAATGCACTAAATCTTCTTGTTACATGAAAATGTCTTTCCTCAATACATTCTTTAGCTAGACAACATAGTATTCAAGATATATATTTCTGTTCCTAAGCCATTTTGTTTGAAATTAACTGCTGGTGGAAATAATGGTCGCACATCTCGATTCATCTTTGCATGCGCTACACCTGTTTATATACCGATAGGGTGAAGATCTGAATAGTTTCCAAGTAATATCTCTTTGTCTAATCCATTAAGTCTGAAATCAACTCCTGATGCAAAATAATGGTCACACATCTGGGTTCATCTTTTCATTACCTTCAACTTTTTACATGCATATAGGGTGGTTATCTCTTGTTTCGATGTTGTGACATAAATACCAAGTACAGAGGGTGGGGAACACCTCACGTAATATGTGGGTTAAATCTATTAATTCACTGTTTTCATTCCCAACAACTGTATGAATATATAGTTATAGGGTGATGATTTCAATATTTTCAAGTGTATTACTCAGGGTCTAAGAGGAGGGAAACACTCCAGGACAAATTTTAGTCACGCATATTAATTAATATTTTAGTTCCCTACAGCTGTTTATGTTACTGATAGGATGGGGGATTTCAATAGGTTTAAAGATGTGACGCAGTGCCAAATTATTGTGGTTTGGGAATCACCGTATAGGTTACGTTATTTACTAAGGTAAATTTAGTGTTAATACACACGTATTCATCTTGTCATGCTTCTTAACTGTATATACGGTGAGAAGGTTATAATGAGTGGGTACATATTTCTTCATGCTATGCAAGTCAAAGGTTCATATAGTTAAACACGCAACTGCATATATTTCAAGTGTAAGAGGGTCACTTTGCTTGTGTGGTATATTATTTCATTTAATCATTTTAAAGTCCCAAAACTATGTTACCTAAAACGTGTGACTCTCATGTGTTTTCAAGATAAGACGCTTATCCTCTCGCCCAGAATCTGATGTAAATATTGATCACATCCCTTTGAATCCATTGTTTAATTGACCTATTCATATTCACGTGCATATACTCTGGGATCTCCAAACTAGCTTCAACTCATAGACTAGGTCCTGTTGGTGTGAAATACCCGAAAATAAACGTTGGTCTTACCATTAATCCTATTTCAATCAACACAGATGCGTGTATATATGGCTATCAAGTGTGGATTTCACTAGTTTAAAAGATATGACGTGGGGTCTAAATTCTGAGGTTGAGGAAACACACCCAGACAAATGTTATTCACACCTATTAAATCACCTTTCTATTCCCTGCTGCTGCATGCATGTATACGGTTATAGGGTGACGGATCTCAACAGAGTAAAGATATGACCTAGGGTCTAAGTTCTGAGGGTGAGGAAACACACTCAACAAATTCTGAGCGTGAGGACAAATGTTTTTCAGACCTATTAAATCACTTTTCTATTCCATGCAATGCACACGTGTATATAGTTATACTAGGGTGACGGATTTTAATAGGTTAAAAATCTGACCTGTAAACTAAATCATGAGGTTGCGGGAAGGCCCTATAGGCTCTGTGTTTTCCTGAGGCAAATATTGTTCTTGTTCATGAATGTATATTTTAATGCTTGTAGATATGGACATAATGCTGAGATCTCAAAAGCTCAAATAGATGAGCCTATCAGGTTAAATAGCCCGAAGTTCACCCCATGGGTTTGAAAAAAAGAAGTTTTAAAAGTGTGGGCACAGTCTGTATCAGCATCATTATCATTGACCACGTCTCAAATATATAGCTTGAACACAGTGGAAGCAGTTCAGTGACTATACATGTATGTATGTACTAAAGTAAGGAGGAACTGTATCACAATATTCAGGCTCCTCTTCCAAACAACGCGGATGCAAACCTCCTTTCTAATTGTACCCCTTCATGAATGCCCTATGTCACCACTGATTTACATGTTTCAGCGCAACTCATTAACATATTACTGTTCGTGATGGCGGATGTGTACTATCCAACTTTTGGTCCCCTGTTTCTGAGGTTTTGTGTATGAGCAAAGCAGCTTTTGGTCCCTTGTTTCTGAGGTTTTGCACATGAGCAAAGCAGTTTAAGAGAGGGTACCAGAATAGTAATCCCAAAGTGCAATCTTGCCATCTAGTGACAGACAAAATGAAGAGCGAGTTTTATTTTATTTTTATCTAAAGGGTCTTTCACAAATGTTCACATGCTATGAAAGTGCAGTTCATAGATGAAACATGTTAATATACTTTACGTTTACATTGCAGGAAAATATAAACCTGGTGCAAGAAACAAGAGGATACAGATACCCAGAAAAGAGCAAGTTCTCAAAAATCGCATCGAAGAGCGAAGCAAAACTGAAAGCCATTGAAGGGGTTAGCAATGAATGATTTATTTATTTCTTTATTGATCATTTTCTTTAATAATATTTATTATTTTGACAGATGAGGTTACAGCAGTTAATTTTCTGCTGTAACTTCAACTACATCATGCTCTTTAATAGAAAACATAAGATGCACATTCTCTTTGTAATTTCCAAGCATTTTTACAAAGTTTAAGGTTTAAATTTATGCTGTTTTATTTTCATCATTTCATCAAAATATCTTCATGAGAGTTGAGTCATTTACACGATGGCAATAGATCCATTAAAAGTTATTCCAAACTTCATTCCTCATTACTCTTATAATGTTGTCTACAACACGTTTGCATCTGATATTAGCCATGGAAAGGAAATGCTTACCATTTGTTCAAAAGCAGGATATGGTGATGGCAAATATTCGTGGAAGATACTCGTTTGAATCTTACATTCCAATATATTGCACTTATTTATTAGTTGTCGTCTCAAGATTTGTGTTATCCCAATACTTTCTCCACGCTTCCAGTGTACTTCCATATATTTTATCATCCTTAACATTATATGCCTTCAGATTGTCTCGATTCCTGTCAGCTTCGAGTTTTTTTTCCTTCTTAATCTCTGGCTTCCGTGAACCCAGTGTATTCTTTTTTTATTAGCACTTGATGCTGTAAATATGACATTTTTTATTTCAAGCTTTCTTTCGTGTTTCTGGCAACGCTTTAAAATATGTAAACAAGGATGTCTATCTGTTTCGTACTTCTCCATAGAGATTCAGTTTGTCTGAATAATAGTTGATTGATCTTAAAGTTCTATTTGAACGATATTTGGCTGTATTTGGTCTCATAGTACGATTAAGAGGGTTTGGTGCCATTGCGAACAGCAGTGTGATGCCGAGTCATCTTGGGAGGACCTACAAATTTGACATCCCTAAAGATACTGTATTTTAGGTTAAGTTTTTATCGGACAGACATCATATTGTTGGCCATGATTCTCTCTCTAGACATATCAACATCCACAAATGAGGTATTGTGTCATGCACACATTTGATTTCTCCTCCTACGGTTTCGGAACATAAGAGTTTTGCAATCAGCATCTGATCCTAAGCTCAATTTGACTCTCTTCGATAACACTTTTTTCTCTGGAAGATATATCTGTCTGTTCTAGTTTGCTGTATATATGGTCAGGAATCATTCATTAGAGCAGCTTCTGTACCATTGCCATGAATCTTATGATTGGTTTACAGTTGCTAGCTGTTGGCCCTTTCTCCTTGTGTTTCATGTTTAGGACTTTTCCGTTCTGGTACACTTCCAGCTCTTTAACAATTCTGTATTTGAACTGTGTGTCTCGGAATTTTCCTTTTGACATTGTTACTTTGTTATCGTTATGTTTTATTATTTCGACTCTTCTCAAGGAAGAGATTAAATGTTTTCAGGCAACTCTTGTTTGTCCTTGAGTTTGCTAGATTTGCTCAAAGATTCTCTCCGAAATCTCGCTGTATGTGAACAAGTTTATTGACAGACCATTTTGGGGGGAGCAGGGGAGCTATAGGTTTTTGTGCATGGACTTTTGTAATAACTAATCGTATAAAATCTGAAAACTTGCTCATCATATTGATTATGCTTTAATTTGTAGGAATGTTATTAATTACAAGGATGTTGTACATACGGTGAATAAGTGAATTGTTTCTCTAGAAAAAATTCATATTAAAATCTTTGGCATTAAATGTAAAGCAAAACATTTGATTCCAAATTAAACGGAAATTTCATACCATTTGTTGGTCTTTACATGAAATGGATATTGAAATATACAATGCTATATAAAATATTCAGTGATATAATATATTTGACTTTGAAAGAATACAATAATTATTTTATTATACTAAGGTTCTTTTGCGTGACTTTTCAATACGTCGTTGTTGTATGGACAGGCTAAGAATTTTTATAAGGTGTCTAAGGTGTTTAAAAATGTGGAAGTTTGAATGTTTCCTCAAATATTTTTCTGAGGAAAACGAAACTCTTATGTATAATAAAAAAATGGGCGTAAATAAGTAAATTAAAACAAATCGTATAGGAGCAGACGAAGCATACTCTCGAACTTGGGCTGCATTTAAAATACATAAATCAAAACAGCCCACATTATGAGAATGAAAACGTAGAATTCAACTTTTCATACTATACACAACAATGTTTAAATAGGAAATAAAAATATGAATTTTCCAACATAACATTCGACAGTTAGAATGCCTAACAGTTTCATTAAGTTATTGCTTTGTACATGGCAGTCATCGAGTGAAGGAGATCCAATGCTGTGCATCACATAGTGTTCAATGTTGAGATTCGATCTTTTCCCCCCAAAAGTCGTTACGGTGTGAACTTATTGAACTAAAATTGTTGAACTAAAATATTTTTCTGTTCTTTTGTAGCCCTCGGTTGTACTAGTGGAGTCTAAAGTTTAATGAAATTGTTCTAGATTACAAAATTTCGTTAAGCAGATTTGCTGGTTATGGGGTAAATCTATAAAAACAAGCAATGAGAAATGCAACCTTCTGGAGCTGAATGTTGGTAATCTTTTGTTTCTCTGGGCTTTTTATGACAATTTTCAAAGTTTGCAAAGTATTTGATGTCTGTGGCATAAACAAACAAAAAGGAAGAAGCAAGCATCATTAAATTTTGACTAAATTGCTATAAACATGGCAGAGCATCAGTAATTGAATTTTCACAATGCAAATCATTGAAAGTTTAGTCGATTTTTCAATTGTAAAGAAGATTGGTAAAGCGCTTTCATAAAGTATGGCTTAAGGGCTTAGGTTTTGTGGCTAAGTTCCAGCCAATCAGAACCTTCGTAGATGTATCGAGGTACATGTATTGTAACAATTCTAGATTGATGTCTTTGGTGCAATTATTAGATTTTTGGTTGATATTGTGCACATTTTAACAAGTCCCCTGTGTCATAGTTACACAAATGTTGTTACTTCTTAATTGTAGGGATTTTTGTAGTGTACATGATGCTCTTCTATATGATTATTATTCATTACTAGATATAACAATCGAAACATGTGTAAGATATCTTTGAGTGTTCTCCTCACAATTATAAAGTTTTATGTATACGGTATAATATTGAAAGACCGTTACTAATACTAAGATAATCTCCGTTCATTTCACCTTTGAGATCCGAATTGAAAAATATTAATATATTGTTGTATATAGACAAACAAACAGATAGATCATAACGTGACATACGTTTAAGATTCATATCCCACAAAAAAAACCCATAGCTTTGCCCATAAAAGTATTTTGTCGATTAATACGTTCCCGTACAGTAAAATCTAATGGTGTCTTGCTGGTCTGATACGGAAATATTTCATTTATGCCTTCACATCTCAGCCTTCTAGCTTACGTTTTTACGTTCGAAACAATCTGTTCTTCCCTGTTTTGTTTTGCTCTGTCCTAATATCAGTTAATCTTTGTTTACCTTGTTTTTATTGGTTTTTTCAGCTCTTCTGTCTGTATGTATGTATGTATGGATGTATGTATTGCCATCGAGTGTATTTAGTTAATCCATGCAGCAGTCGGCATTTTTCTTACTTTTTCAACGTGTATTACCAACTGATATCTCCACTCTTCTCTTCAATATCGATAATTAAGGTTTCTTTGTATTATTGCGTTACTGGTTATTTGGTTTTGTATTTTGCTGCACGGCATATGTTTTAGATTTTCTGCGACAATCACTTAATCACCGCACAACTAAATGTTTGATACTTCCAAGCTTTTCATACTTATCAATGGTAATACATAATCAACCACTTATTCCTTAGACATGAGAAGTTAATACTTCGTAGCCTTTAGGGCAAGGGCAGAGAATCTTTTTCCAAATCTCCTTGATAATATGACAATGATCATCTCCTCTCTCTCTCACATTATCGAAGCCTGTGCAACGGTGTCATTTTGCCGATAATCTATGTGCATGATTTTGTCTGCGGCTGATTTGTCTTATTTCCGTTACTTTTGTGAGACTTTTTGTCGTTCCATTTTCAACAGATTGTCATTAGCACGGGCAAGAAGTCGTACAGATCTATCGGCAAGAAAGTAATTCATGCGCACATATACTCTATATGTTAGTCAATCACAGGCCCATTTTTATATCTTTATTTTCCATATGGTCTGTTGGTATTTTAACGTCTAAGTTCATCATTGTTTTTCTGACTCCACTGACCAGCTGGTGCAATGGTATGGCTCTTTTCAAATGTGCCATAAATACCTGTTCTGACTGTCTTACTGCTTCAAACAGCCATTCACGTTTTGGTGATGTATCTGTTTAGGGCATGTGGGAATCTCTATTTCTGTCTGAAAATTATTCACCGCTAGCCTCTCCACTCAAACCTACAAAGTAGGTTTAAAATCCATATTTTGTTTTATCCGCATGCATATTCAACACCACCCTCTTTTCTTCTGTCTCGACTGGTATACTGACTATCAGCTACATAATGATTACCGGGTTATGCTTGCTGCCCACGCATTTACCACCTATTATTATTATTATTATTATTATTATTATTATTATTAAGGTTGAACTGGTTGAAGAGCAGATATACGAAAAACGAGTGAAAAAAACTTGGGATGCTAATTGGAGCGACATGTGGGCTGTGGTATGTATCGAACGCGAAATACGATAGTGCATTCGCATGTACATGTTGTTCTCTCCCTCTTCTCTGACTGGTATCGTTTTTCTTTCATTTGAAAAACTTTGAACTTTACTGGGTAAATACTACTTGTGATTTTCGCATTTGATCGAGATGGTACAAAATGTCTAAATCTAAGGCGGTACGAAATGTTTGAATTCGACCAATGACATTCCGCACAAGTCTGCATTCGACTAAATCGTTAGTAAAAATTGGTAAAATGCAGCACAGTACTTACCTTTGTTATATGCAAAACACAGCGGATCATGCTCGGTTGTATTCCATTTTTCTTCTAACGTCTATGGAGAATGTAACAATCGCAAATTTGTATTAATCCTGTGCACTTTATTTGTTTTACGTCGATTGCACAAGTTCAACCAATTTATACCCACACGCTTTCGACGGCTCAGATGTTATCGTCATCAAATGAATTCATGCCTTTATCTTTCAATCGTATGTATGTATGTATTACCATGTTATCTCAGTAAATCTTGAGCATTGCTTAAATTTTGTAATTTAGTTAAGACTAAATTCATCATTGTTATACATTGGTCTCCTTGTCAGAACGGAGCGGTGGTTCCATCCATGAAGGTGATCGAGGCATGGAATCTGGGATACTCCGGTCGTGGGATTTATATTGCAATTGTGGACGATGGAGTTGATATCTCTCACAGAGATCTCATTGTTAACACGGTAAACTGCAAGCGACATTGTCAAAGAAAGAAAAATCGACGAAGAAGCATTACCAATCAAAATTATTGTCCGATATTTTAGTTTATATAATGATTTCTGGATAGATTCCATTAGAGTACCCTTAAAGTAAGAGTAAATCACAGAGTTTATCTTTTTTATGATATAAAGTTGCATATTTGGATAGAGTTTTAGTGATTTGCATTAAACACTCATAATTTGCCTCTTCGAATTACTATGCACTTTTTGTTAGTTAAATCGTGATTTCGAATAATTTAAAAATGCTGTATTGGGATGAGATTACAATTCATTAAAAACAAATATCATTTGGATATTGAAGGAAGAAACATAATTATGGATCACAAATAACCAAAATGTCTACTGGCCATATGTTGTCATCATACAAGTAATATATAATTCATGATCTATTGTTAAAGTCAGGTATCATATATCGTCTTATTTCTTTTCGAAATTGCGTGAACATGGCCTCACTTGCATCAAAATACTGTTCATATCTTCTCATTGTTTTTGTGATATATATATATATATATATATATATATATATATATATATATATATATATATATATATATATATATATATATATATATATAACACCCATGGCTTATGAATATGCATATGGGTATAGGCTTAACAAGAAAATTCCTGCTATACTCTCTAAACTCAGTAATATCAATTTCCAGTCGTAGAGAAGAACTTTGCATATACCACCATATATATATATGTCGCTTTTAGCCAAAGAGAGAGAGAGAGAGAGTATATGTATGTATGTATGTATGTATGTATGTATGTATGTATGTATTGTGTTTAAAGGGAAGAAAAGAGACAGAAAACAAAAATAGCAGAGGGTATTTCAGTAAAATTATGTGGTATGCTAGTGAAGTGAGTTTTATTTATTTAGAAAATGTATTTTAAAAAAGGTGAATATGGCTATTTTTCCCGTTATTTTCGCATGTATTAATGATTGATTACGGAACATGCATTACTGGGTTTATAGTGCAAAGCAGCTATTGCAGTGTTGAAACCATAATCATATACGTGTGCCTACACGATGGGCGAATCAGAATTTGATATACCCACATTGTTGATATATAAAATTGCCTTATATAAACACTTTCAAAGCCATGCTATTTGAATATGTGTGGTATATTTTTAAAATCTAAAGAAAAATGCAGAGGCAGTGACCTTTTCAAATGAACTATTAACGAACTCTTATTAGCTATTAACCTGAAGGACTTAGATGATAAAACTATGGACTGAAAAAGGTTTTTGTGGGAACGTCCATCCGGTTGGTTTTTGTGGGAACGTCCATCCGGTTGGTTTTTGAAAGACAACCAAGACTAACATAAAGATTAAGAATAATCTCCACCACATCTCAAAAGCCAAATAATGAATATGATATTTCATCAGACAAAATTGTATAATATATATGACCAGATGAAGGTTCTCCTTTTACCACGGCAGATGAGAGATGAGATTACACAATAAGTGGAGATTATGTATTGCATCTTACATATGTATGGCGTTGTTTTTGCCATTTAAGAATCGCGGAAACACACACACACACACACACACACACACACACACACATATATATATATATATATATATATATATATCACTATTTCAGCGTTCGGACTATCATTATGACTACATCGTAAATGTTCAGGATCCATCACCAGCATCAGGGGATACGTGAGTACAGAAGACCACAGATCCTACGAGCTAATACTTATTTTCCAAAATTCTCTCTCGCTCTCTCTCAATGCATGGGTATTCTCATCCTACAATGGTTGGGTGTGGGAAAAATTTTACAATAACGAACCAACTGTTTCAACCTCGATGTTTCATCCATCACTGGTGGCAAAACGAAATTATAGTAAGTCTTTTTGTCGGAGTCTTTCTCAATATAACTTTTTTTATGTTACGTTTTATAATATTCATTTTGGGTTTACGCATATAATTACATACAGTTAGGAGTATCTCACATCTTATTACCAGCTTTCGTCCTTGTCTATGCGGACTGAAAAGATATTAAGAAACTTTGCGCAAGGGTTTTCTTTCATAACTTTATTTTTAAAGTTGAACACTTTTCTACACATTTCAATGTATACAACGCTGATCCTAGTCTGATTAAAATCAAGATATACGTATCAATAAGTAGATCTGACAAGCAGCGATGCGAAGTCATATTCCGTTGACATTTTCAGTCACCTATCAAACTGCAACATTCAAGCTGCTGAAAGTGAAAAACGACATTCCAAAAATGTCATTGCTAGCGACAACCGTCCCTAAAACGAAATTAAATACTTTATCTGATAGGTTAAACACATTAAGTGGACAGGGAATTCCAAAGACCGCTAGTACATGAACTTTAATCAATGTCTGTCAGATCTCTGTAACGTCAGAGATATCGATTTTTATCAGATTGACTATAATTCAAAATGTGATGTGGCCGCACTGCTCTCAACGCTGTTTTCTCTATAATACAAAGCTGTCAAAGTAGGATTCTTTCCTAAAGTTTGTCAAGTAACATGATTTTTTTTTTTTTACATTTCTTTGTTATATTTTGTATTAATTTATTAGGTTATATATCTATCTATCAGGTACAGGAGACTACGTGCGGCCTGGAGACTATATTTTTTGTGTGCTTTTTTATATATAATTATCTTTACGTTCAGGCACGGGACAAACTGCGCAGGTCTGATTGGAGCTGAGAAGGACAATAGTGAATGCATAGCAGGAATTGCATACAAAGCAAATCTCGTAGGTAAGTATGATCACAACTCATTCAAAATCTCCCTAGCTTTAACATTATATAATATTATCTTTCAATAAAGTTATTAACAATCTCAGGGCTGTGTTCTACCAGTGCTCGAACCTGGAACACATTTAACTCTGGTCTTTGAACGGCCGTTTTGTTGCAGTTGTGTGTTGCCCTTGATCCCGCCAAAGTTCATGCTCAGTTTGAAAAAGAAAAGATGGCGGATACATGAAATTGCCAAATGTTGAACTGCATTACGTACTAAAGCAACATGGCAGACAGGAAGTCGTCATCTTTGTTCTTATATAGCCCATTTCGTGTTTTCTCAGGACTGACTATATTTTGCTAATTCTCAGTCGAAACAGACCCCTTTGGCTACATCCCTCAAATACCACTGCTCTGACGACATGTCTATGGTTGCCTTCCGATGATGATGATGATGTGTAAAAGTATTAGTAGAAGTAATATTAGTAGTGGTAGTAGTATCGACAAATTAAGCTATTTGCCGTAAATTTTTCTTAGGAATCCGTTTGCTTGGGTCTCAAACAACTGATATGATGGAAGGAAACTCTCTATCCCACAAGCTCTCCAAGATTGATATTTATTCAAACAGCTGGGGACCAGAGGATGGCCACGGTTTTCAAACAATGAGGACACACACGTCAGCTTCAGTTGAAAATGGGATTAGAACGGTTCGTTTGTTTAGTTTCATTTCTACGGCTAATATAATAATGTTTATTTGTTTCTTTATCGTATTCGATATTTCAGAGTTCTTTATTGACGGAAGCATATAGAAACGTCTTGTCATTAAGCAAATAAATATTGTAGAAAACAGATAAATCAAAGAAATACTAAGCGCATTAAGAACATATCACAACCTTAGCACACAACAAGGATGATGTCGAATGCATCTACGCACTGGAAAATGTAAATAAAATCGCAAAGATATGGTAATTACTTAAAGAAAGCACTCGAAATGGTATGAGCATAATCAGATCTACTCTTTCAAGATGGATATAGCATAAACTATTGTAACTAATTTTAAATGCCCCATAAGTAATTTCTTTTCTTCTGATTTCTCTAATGATTGCTTCTTTGCGGTATTGGATAAGTTACACACACACACACACACACACACACACACACACACACATATATATATATATACACACACATATATATATATATATATATATATATATATATATATATATATATATATATACACACACATATATATATATATATATATATATATATATATACGTATATATCAGCGTAAGCCAAAAGTAAATTGTAATGTACCGCTTTCTCAAATTATCATGAGTATAACATTCAGAAAAAAAGAAGTAATATTGGCCTTCGATCTCATTAGTGACTGGCGATGTTGGCCTTCGGTCTCATTTGCGAGTGCCAAAATATACGCTTTGTTTCGTTTCTTTCTTCCCTGCTACTATCATGCCTACCAGTCTCTATCCTAAGATTATGGGATGATTTGAAACAAAAGCTCCCCCCCCACACACACAAAGAAACGAGTTACTACAATATTCTGCGATTCTTATTTGTTATTGATCCATAAACTATGAAAAAGAAATTTATTTAATATCCTAATAGAATAATAAAACAGGCGAGCCCAAGTCCCTATACCAATCACTAAAAAACGAACTCTTATTCGTAATTTCAATATTTGCAAGAACTATTTGATGTTAACTGATGATGGATGGAACCAGACTTCACCGAAACGAAATTTATACACTACTTCATTAAATAAATACGTCCAGTTCGTTTCATTATACAGTATGTTCCTTTCATATATGTTACTCGATAAAAAAACATTGATGTTTACCGTAATTACGAATTTCTGAAAAGCTTGTGTTAAAAATGTTGACAAATTACAGATGATTGAAAACAAGTCGATTACATATCCCAAAAATATGTTATGTGCTTTATATTCCGTTCCAGCAACATCGTGATGTTTGGAAATTAATATTCCGGTAAAGTGAAATCCTAAACCAATCAAATGATAATTGACCTCATTTACAGTCTCAGTATAAACACCATTCAATGTTCATTTTTTATATCTTTTTTAAGACGCTCCCTTCCTGAAAACCATTGTTTTTGTATTATGAATATTAACAATTTAATACAATAATTGCGTAGCTCTACCGCAGTTTCTGGTTATACAATTAATTTATTCCCAATAATATGAAAAAACAAAACAAGCTGATGCATATAAATCCCACCAAAAATATTTGATTGCAACTGAGTTCCTGGGTCTTCGATAAATACTGATAATATAAAAGGTGAAAAACCTTTCCTTGCTGTAGAAATACTCTACAGTCAAAATATGAATATTCAGTACTTTTGTGAAAAGCGATGATTTTACAATATTATACATATATCTCAAAGCCTGAAACAAACCTGTAGTTAAGTAGAAGATGAACTTTGAAACACAGAAACGTATCTGTAACAGGCAAGGAGAAAGTGTAACGGGTAGGACTGGGTTGCCGGTTCGAATAGCTGAAGATGTAGAGCTCCGGTCGAGCGTTAGGGGTCCCAGGTTCGAGTCCGTACTCCTTCACAAAACTGATATCAACTTTATTCAACGTATATTATTGCGTAGAAACACACCATCTTAAGGTTGTTTCAGTTATTACCGCACGTGCATGCATCGTTAATATTTGTAAAGAATAATTTCAAACAAATCTCGTCGCCCATGTGAAACCATAACAGAATCCTGTTGCTTCTTTCCTTAAATGACATGAACTTTCTCAATAATTTCTCCGGCTACAAGAGAATATGGAAAACTACTACACACGATTGTCGAACCGACAATTGTAATCACTACATTGCCTTTCCTTCTGGTCATTTGAATTTTAAAATGTAAGGTACTTACGCAATCTGGCATGTCTGCTGGATTTTTGTGAACTCAAGAGTAGCAGAACGAGCAAGAAAATTCGTCTATCGAGTATTCACCTCTTCTGTCTATCAAATTCTTCTAAAACCTCGAGCTGCAATGTGTTGTCCTCTGATTTTTATCAACAGATCTTGTAAAAAGATATTTTCTATTATTCAGATAATTTCATTAATTATAAGTAAGTTTTGTTAAATGAAACATCTTTACTTCGAAATTGACTTGTCTACCTTTGTCTCTGTAGTTGAATATTTATCTTCTCGGCATAGGCTGTAAACTACTTCTTATGAATCATATTAAAAGCAAGAACTTTTTATTGACTTTAACTTTCAACTACAGGGTCGCAATGGCAAAGGGACGATATACGTCTGGGCTGCTGGAAATGGTGGACACCAAGATAACTGTAACGCAGATGGATACGTCAATAGTATATATACTATATCTATATCAAGTATAAACTCCTACCAAGAAAGCGCGACTTATGCAGAAGTGTGTGCGCCTGTTTTGGCAACAACATATGGGGGCGGAGGTGGATCTAATAAATACTTGGTACAGACACACACAATATTTAAGTACTATACATATTTTCTCTCTCTCTCTCTCCGATATTTTTACATGGAAGTTTTATAATAGATCATCTCATCTTTTTAAAAGCTCGTAGTTGACTGTTGCAACATTTGAGACTTAATCCAAAAAAACACCTTCAACGGCTGAGGGTGAACATTTCTAAGTAAGCCACACTCTTACTTCATATGCTGCCAGACATCGCAGTATTGATTCTTTGGTTAGTTTCTACAAGTCAAGCAAAATTTACGTACTTTTGAAACGAACCTTCACATGTTTGACACTCACTCTTGACCATGTTGTATATTCTTCATTAAAGATCAATCAGCAAAATTGAGAATGTCAAAAATGGATACACTCTTATTTTGTTTGCGTGTTCATAAACGGAAAAGACGATTAGACGTATATTATTAATTTGTTTAAACTTTAAGTTTCCTGCCACGCATATCGAAAAAAGATAAACCTACTAATATCTCCTTGCCATAGAATGGCATATGGGATATGATCAGTGAACGGATAAAAATCTTGTTTCAAGACACAAACTTTATTTACGAAGAAATTATTTGAAGTACATTCTGTAAAATTATCAATAGATTCAGACAAAGTTCTAAGATCTTTAACCTTCTGGCATTAGATTTTTAAAAAATCTATGTTATGGTTGGTACACGCATTCACTAGAGATGTGAACTATTGACTGTCCCTATCCAATATTGGAATGTATTATTTTGTGGTTACCAAATATGCAAACTAACACGTGATGCTTACTTAATTTCATTTTAACAATTGTATTGCCTTTATATATATATACATATATATATATATATATATATATATATGTATATATATATATAAATTAATATATATATATAAATTTATATATATACATATATATATATATATATATATATATATATATATATATATATATATATATATATATATATCGATAAATACTAGCTGGCTATTTCTTTTACTGGTTTTCATTTATACATTTTAATATTAATGTATGTAAGACTTCATTACGCACAAAATATTGACAGTAATAAACCTGATTAACATCTGCTCATGCCAAAACGAAATTGAAAGTCAGTGGAACTAGGAGTGAGCGAAGATATAATGGAATATGGAATATGGAATATAATGATAATTATAAGTACATGTGAATTAAGACATACAATTGCAGTGACATGTAGGTCACAGGATATATAGTATTGCACACATTTTAGATCCACTATAGACGTTGATTATAAGTTAAATTTCACACACACACACAAACACACACACGCACGCATGCGTGGTATAAGGGTAGTAGCTTAATAACCTCATGTTGCAAGAAATAATAACGTTTTTGATGTCATACAGAAGTAATGTTTGCAGTTATAAACAGGGCAAACTCATTTATGCAGATAGTAATTCAATGAGATAATGGTGCACTATCACACAGTTAACATAATTCATGCAGCAGTAATGTTGGAAAGTAAAAGAAAAGAAAGTAAGAAAAAATAATAAAAAGCAATAACAAATAAAGGCTAACATTCACTGCAAATTATTAGTGAAGATTTCATTTCATTTTTTCATTTCTTCCGTAACCTTGCTGGTCGTAGGGGCGCCACTGATGACTTTGGGACAATCTCTCTCCATTTCGCCCTTTTCTCCACTGCTCTTTGGGACTTTGCAAAGTCCATGGCTGTCCACTCTTTGATATTGTCTTAATATCTCTTCTTCTGTCTGCCTCGTTTTCTCTTTCCTCTCACTGTGCCCTGTAGGATTGTCTTTGACAGGCCAGTTGAGCGTGACCATACCATCTTAGTTTGCGTTTCTTAACAGTGGTGAGCAGAAATTCATGAGGTCCAATTGCGCCAATTAGTGAGATAGGAAAATATAACCAGGGCCCATAGTGGTTGAGTAGGCTAACGATCATTGCCATCTCACCTCTGTCCGGTTAGGTTCGAGACTCGGGCTCGGCTAATGTGGGTATGTGAGAAAGTTTGCCAGTAGCTTCCCTTGGGTTGGTGGTTCTTCCTGGGGTTTTCCCGGGTTCTTCCTCCACCAGTTATACTGGCCGGCATGTATTGCCTGTCCTGTGCCGAAAAATGGCGTAAACACAACAACAACAATATATCAAAAATTTGGTTCCGCTCTACGTACTTACGTACTTCTGAAAGCAGGACAGGTATAAGATGAAGTTGTGTGCATTTGCAACATGCACAGTGGAGAGAATGTTGGCATAACTCAATGCTACTTTCACGTACTGTGACTGAAATTTCTTTATATGCAATATTAGAGAAACAACCCGCTGCCTAAAGTAGACAGCTGATTTAGAAGTGAATCTGAACTAGTCCAAAGTTATTTAAATAGGAAAAATTAAGTTTTACAGAGTAGACAATACATGAATTATAAAATATGTTTTAAAATGACATCGACTAGTTCTTTTTCCAATTTAAATATGAAGTCCAGCAAGTGAAAATGACCAAGCGAATCTAGCAGTCTTTTGAGAGATAAACATCTGAAGTAAGCCCAAGCTGTATACTCTATAACCCAAATTACACCATCAATCATACACCAAATTAAAAAAGATTAAAAGTTATTTAACAATACCTAAGATATACAGGCTTTTCATTTTTTTTAAATGGCTAAGACAACCAGCAAGCAAAACCAGGGAAATACTTTTTCTTTAAAAATCAAACCTTGTGCAAAGTACGAAACTTTACAGTGGAACCTTTAGTACTATAGGAATAATATAATAAAACGCATCTGACTGTAGTATCTTTGTGATTTCACTGTAAGTCCAGACCCTTATCAATTTCTCATTAACAAGGTGGATTATATACATTTTGATCCAATCTTGAACATACAACATCAATAGTACATGTACACACCCATTGGCAGTTTGAGTACAACTTTTACTATAATACTTTAACAAGTTCAAAGTCGTGTTGTATTGAATCAAATTATCCTCTTGTGATTACATCCACTAATATAACCAAACAGGCAAAATATCAAGAATCATTATCCACAGAGAAATCGGGATCCTGACATCATAATTCCTCAGCTCATTTCTCTGTCGGGGATTCTGATCATTTCAGTCAATCATCGCTCTTTGTCCTTTACTATAATCAATCATCATGGACAATCAACGATCTTTATCAGCTATCATCAATTGTCATCAACCATTACAGATCATCATCATTTGCAATCAGCTGAAAATGCCACAATGCAACCCAATATGTTATTTACAATTATACACAGGTGCATACAATACCTGCAAATAAATGCAGCAGTATCTACATATATCATGAAATATTCACTTTCGTGAATATCCTTGGATGGAAATAATCGTATCGTTACTATATACAACGCTCATGCTCTACGGTGATACAACAATGAAGATCAAATCAATACAAAATTAAATATCATCATCCCTCATACATTCAGGTCACAAAAGTTATCTAGCGGAATCTCTCGATCAATAAACAAAATGCATAAGCTTTATTTCCCCATAAATTATTGAAAGAAGGAAAAGCGTGTTTATCTAATAGTTAACGCAGTACTGCTATCATCGCAGAATTTGATTGGTGAGAAAGTTCAAACAGTCTACACTGATACATATATATTATATAGGGTAAACTTTGCGTCCTATAATTATATGAAACAATAGCGTTGATAGAGACATGAATGGTTTGGAACAAGACAAAATGTATTCTAAGATAATGAATATATATTGATACAGACACAGAAGAAAATTAAACGATCAGGTTGATTTCCTACCCAGCAGTTATACTAATACCACTGCAATATCTCTCTCTCTCTCTCTCATATTCACACTGCCATGTCGGACTTATCATTATTTTATTAATGAACGGTATGCATTAAGTGATCTCTGTAGTAATATCACATATCTTGCCTCTTGGTGCTGTAGTCATGTAATATATCTTGCCTCTTGGTGCTGTGGTACTGTAGTATATCTTGCCTCCTGGTGCTGTAGTAATGTAATATATCTTGCCTCTTGGTGCTGTAGTAATGTAATAGACATTGCCTCTTGGTGCTGTAGTAATATAATAGATCTTGCCTCTTGGTGCTGTAGTAATGTAATATGTATTGCCCCTTGGTACTGTAGTAATGTAATAGATCTTGCCTCATGGTGCTGTAGTAAAGTAGAATATCTTGCCTCTTGGTGCTATAGTAATGTAATATATATTGCCTCTTGATGCTGTAGTCATGTCATATATCTTGCCTCTTGATGCTGTAGTCATGTCATATATCTTGCCTCTTCAAGCTATAGTAATGTAATATTTCTTGCCTCTTGATGCTGTAGTCATGTAATACATCTTGCCTCTTGGTGCTGTAGTCATGTAATATATCTTGCCTCTTGGTACTGAATTAATGTAATAGATCTTTCCTCTTGATGCTGTATTCATAATAATTATCAAGAAGAGGACCCTCGATAATGCTGAGATGGGAAATGGAAAGAAAGTCGCAGGAAAAAAAGTCACAGATGAAAAGTCACACTTTCACCTCGGGATAAAAATGCCACGGGATAAAAGTCACAAGAAGAAAAATCACATATAAGTTTGGATGAGATAAAATAATGTAGTATAGAACCTAATAATAAAGAATCATTATTTTAATTACACCACAGGCATTTATGTAATAGAAGCATGCGGTACGCATATAACAAAATAAAGATGCCATACTGTGGCGAGATCGCAGAGTATGAAACTTGCAGAAAATATAGCTTTTTGGATTTGTCCAGCACTGGACACATTTTGTTGTATTCAATGTCATTATAAATTATCATACGAATTTAAGCACGTTGATTAGTAGTAAAGCAAGATTTAAAAAAAAAAATTGGTAAAAGATGTCATAACGGATTGAAATCTGAATCTGAGAAATCCATCTGATTATAAGATTTTTCAGATATTTATAAAAAGTATTGGAAAGAAAGTTTTTTCTTTACCTGTTTTAAATATTACATTTTATATTAAAGAAATTGATATATAATGCACCTTTCATGGAATTCATTTGTTTAACTCCTTGTATAATTATTTCTTTTCTTCTTGAATTTTGGGGAACCACGGTAGTTCAGTTGGCAGAATGTCAGACTTGTAATCCAGGACTCGCGGATTCTATACCCTCCCATGCCAGCCTGGGTAAGCTGTCTCGGTGTTTCTTTGGTAAAGGCACTTAGGTCACATTTCCTCGGCATGATATAACCAATAATGTGCTAAAAGTACCGTTAAAACTAACACAAACAAGATTCTTTCTTAATTTCTTTAGATATTTACCTTAGGCAGCTATTTAGAAAACAACAATAAAAGGATGTCATTTCTTTTTCTTTTTTATATCAGTTTTCAACAAGTCCACAGAATTCCTGCACTGGACATCATTCAGGAACCTCATTCTCCGCTCCTCAAGCAGCAGCTATTATTGCCTTGGCTTTGGAAGCAAAGTATGTATTTTGTTCTTATTGATGTTTTTATGGCACCATTTCATATGTTTCTCATTAGGAGTTTTAACTTTTTTCCATTGAAACAAATCTTTATCATCAAATGCTAACATATATATATATATATATATATATATATATATATATATATATATATATATATATATATATATATATATAGAACAATAATTCCTTGTTTAGGCATCTCGTACCCAAACTAGTTGGTGTCAAAGACATTTAGAGTCAGAGATATTTGCTTCAGATAGCGAATGGCTTTGCTAACAATGATACAAAATAACTGTCAACCCAAGTAGATGAGAGACATATGGGTGTATGTTATGGGGCGCTCTACTCAAATTACGTACTTCTGAGAGAGTGATAGTTGTAAAGTGAAGTTGTTTGCATTTGCAACATGCACAATGAAGAGAATGTTGACATACCTCTATGCCACTTTCGTGTACTGTGGCTGAATTTGTACATGATCTAAGCACACATCGGACAGAAATGGCCGCCAATTACCGATTTACCGATCTACTATAATCGTATGTAGATTCTCAAATGGGAGTAGCTCAGTAGGAAGTTCCAATCGCTTGATTGTGTGTGTGTGTGTGTGTGTGTGTTGATGTCACAAGAATCTATGTTTTTAGGTCGATTAATTGCTCTCTTGTGAATGTCTCTATACTCAATTATGCTGCTGATTAAGTTTTTTTTCTGGTGAGGGGTGTGGAATAGAAAGAATCGGAACTGTAACTGGATGTGATTCTTTACATTCGTCGCTTGCATTCCTTGTCTGTATTTTTATATAGCATACTCGCTTTTATGTGAACATTATTTATTCCGGGTTTTTAATGCTCGCGCGTTGTCTGTGCAAAACGTTAATTCACTGGAAAAATACCCTCCATCAGTTCTGCTGTGAACAGCAATCATTCTTCCGTCCATAATGTCTGTATACTACTCTGTGTTTAAAATGTGCACATTAATAACCAAATAATAAATAGTGAATTTTCGGACATAGGAAACTACATATATCGAGAAACCAGGTCTCTTTCCAAGAGAAATTCAAGTTAAAACAGCATTATTTACCTTGAGGGCAAACCTTTGCACTGCTTTACATACCTTGCAGTTGAGTTACTCTTCTCAAAATATTGTTGAATATTCATGTACAGGCTAGAAATCAATACTCTAGCATACCTCTGCTCCGAAGGTAGTTATTTTAGTTAAGCTTTTCATTCGGTCCTTCCAAAGAAGAAAATGTTTTATTTCACTTACATGCATTGCTGCTTTAATGGTACATATGACAGTTTAGTTATGTTTATGGGACACATGCTATAAATGTGTGATAAATATAGATTATTGCATATATATATATATATATATATATATATATATATATATATATATATATATATATATATATATATATAACCCTTTTTTGTGTCTTATTTTTATAATTCAGTGCAGACCTAACATGGAGAGACGTTCAACACATTATTGTTCGTACGTCGAAAAGACACAACCTAGGAGATGGAGCTTACAACTGGCAAATCAACGGCGCAAATAGAGATGGTATAATTCAAAATGCCTTTATTGCGAAAAGAAGCTAGAAAATTTTTACAGTTTCAGACGCTTTTGTGAATATAACACAATTAACAAGAAGGGGCTGTACAAAAGGTTTTAAAATGCATAATTAAGAAGTCGGCATTTTGCAGAGCGGCCGTTTAGAATGTAGGATTTCGAGTATACTGCAACAGGACAAAACTCGGTCTATGAAGTCAAAGCCAATTTAATTTATTATCTTTGATCTTGATATTATTTCATCATCATCATTCCACCAGGAGGAAAATATTATTGAATTTTTTTAATTACCACATAGATTTATCGGATCATCGAAACCCTGAGAGCACTTCCTAATAGTTGCGAGTGCGACCAGAATTTAAGATAATAGAAAAACTAAGCAAAACAATTACGACCGTGATTTCATAGGTGAAGATATCTGGAAAATGTCATAAAAGGCATAACCACCATTCTTGCATAAAAATGCGTGCGCCGTACTGTTGGACGAGGTGTATGAGTGTGGTCGTATCGATGTATCGACATTGGATTCCACGTGGCATTGATGCCCAGATGTGTTGTTATAATTACCTGCTTTACGAGCCGCACCCAAAACCAATGACTCTGCATTCGGTATCGTGTGTGTATTGACTGAAAACATGCAATCCTGTTACATTCTTTAGTAACATACAAAAGAGAAATTTTCCGAGCAGACAAATAGGATGTGTTTTCGTGCCTAATACATTGTAGTCGCCTAGAGCGGTATAAATAACTATGGGTTCGTAGAGAATGTTCAACTATCCTGCTCCACAATAACCAGTGTCTATTCTTATTTGTGTGTCGATCAAAATATGACCCATAACCTGTGTAATCTTATGTATTTACCTACCAAACATCTGTTAGTTGCTTTATTCCTCCAAAATGTCAGATATTATGCTGCACGTGGTTATTTCTCAATAGACCTTCAAAGATGGCTCTCTTGCAAGATGATCATATACATCGACTACTTAACATCTGATCAGGATCGCGCACCGCCCTGCAAAGGAAAAAGTTAATTTAACGTAACTGATTGGCACTTTCAACTTGCACTTGAAAATTTGACATTGTTTTCATTTTTTTGTAAGAATAGCGATGACATATGTTTTTGTGTTGTTGTCAGCGTTCGCTGAATCCATCGGGTGTGTTAAAACCCGTACTATTCGGGCTCGGGCTTCAACGATTTCCTTAAGATTCGGCAAACGTTGATAACAGAAAACAACAAACATCCATAACCCCTATAATATTTCAGGAACTTAAGAATATATTGGGTACACTTATACAGTTTAATATACTTGCAGAACGCACAGATGAAAAGTAAAGTTTAACCTACCTACCTACCTATCCAACAAACTATCTGCATCCATCCATCCATCCACTCATTTATCCATCTATCTATCCATTCATGCATCCATGCATCCATCAATGCATGCATCCATCCATACATACAGACATACATGCATGCATTCATACATATTTAACCGACCTAACTTAACGACTGAAGTATAGAAGTGAACAGTATCGAACTAAATTCCCAAAGAGAAATAAACCTGTAATGTTTGGTAGTGCCACTTATATAACTTTTTTTAAGATGACCGCCATCAATGCATCTTCAACAATTTAAGAATATAATGCTTTCCACATTTTCGCGTACCAAGCTGTTTAGATAATAAGTATAGATAAATAAGAGATATAAAAGCTATAAACCAAGCAGTTTAAAAACTGTGGGATCGGAAGTTCTCATAGTCTCCGCCATTATCTTTAGCTGTTTTCCGCATCCTCCATTACTAACAAAAACTAAGAAAAACGAGTCAGTATTTATTAAGTTCAAATATATTATTTTCTTTTCTTTCTTTCTTTTTCATGGGACTTATTCACTGTTAAAAATCTCAAACGTTTGTACTTTTATCTTTAATTCAACGACCGACTAAATAAATATTTCTTGCAACACAGGAACAATGCTCTACACAGGCAAAATATGCGCAAGAGACCAATGCATCGCATATTTATATCGTAACGCGACTGCAGTAAGAACTCACATATACAGTAAGCTTAGCTCGCTACTAGACTTGACTTATTTCAAGTTAATTTTGATCAGAGGAAATGTGTATGACTAACGTAGTTGATAAGTATAAATATTTACAGTCCACCCTGTTCTCGGCTTTGGGCTCATGGATGCGGAAGCGATGGTGAAAACTGCCAACTCATGGAGAAGTGTATGCGATGCGAGCACATATACAACTTTGACGCGTAACCCATACAGGTACGAATAGTACTCTTTACTAAATATAACTCATATACATCCTCTTAAATGAGGAGATAACAGCCTTGTATGCGAGGATTTCAGGAAGTTAGTGGTGGTTTTACTGTCGCAAATTGGGTTTTATCGGCTTGCAGATACAGACATCTGTTATCTCGAGTGAGGAATTTTTCTTTAGGCAAGGGAGAGAACTCCAGTTTTTTTATTGTGGACGGTAGCAGTCTTACAATGACGACGCAGTGCGAGCGCTGGGGGTAACAATCAGTACTCGATTCTGATATGACTACATTCCTTTTGAACTCTAAATTTGATTTTAATATTCAAGTAATGCTAATTTATTTTTGCTTTTATTTACAACCTCTTTCAACTAGGATTGTTTTGTTTCTCTGATGAGCGTTCGAAGTTCGATCCTTGCATTTGTTTCAGTGCGAATTTGGCTTTGAATTTAAGTAGGCCAAGTCCTGAAAAAACTGTTTCGAAACTTTAAGCTGACACGTAGCTTGTCTTTATTAAGATCACATTTAAAGCTATTTTAGCCCAAGAAAGAAATGCATTTTCAAATAAATAAATAAATAAATAAATAAAGTCGCCTTTTATCTGAGCGAGAGAAGTGAGGTCCATTTGTGTTTTATTCGTTTTTCTTCACAACATTCCATAAAACCCAGTTCGAATGGACTTTATCCAAAATTTACAAACCTGAGATTTAATGGATAGAACATTCACAAAGAAACTCTCTCGATATGAAATCTTTAATGGTCTTATAATGAGATTATGTGCAAATAAGTGATGATCACAAGGCTTTGCGAAAACAGAAATAAATTTTCTTTAAATCAAAGGGTATTTCTGTCAGTCAACCACGGTAGGCTGACAGTAAAATGACGCATACAATAACCACAGTAAATTCAGGCTAGAAGAATGACTTCTAATAAATAAGACTTTAGAGTCATGAATATGTACGAGGTTTTGAAATGTGCTGGTATATATATATATATATATATATATATATATATATATATATATATATATATATATATATAATTTACTTTACCATTCATCTCGCTAAGTGGTGGTTATAAATAATACATGCATTTGAAATACACAACAGTTGATGTTCTTTGCGATAATTCCAAAGCAAGCTATAGAAATCATTCCATCATTCCATCAGGACAGCTTTCATATTTGATCATGGAAATAAGCAGAACTGTAAACTTCAAAACTTGTAATGACTGAGAAGTAAAGTTTCAAATGGGTAAGTTTATTTTAATTCATAAATTTGTCTTTTCAGACTAGAAATGTTCAAAAGATCTCGATATGTCTCTTTAACAATTCTTCAAATATTGCCCTGAAAAGCAAGAACTAGTTCAAAACTTTAATTCAATAAGCTGTAAAATCTGCGATAAATAGTCACTGTGTATTGACCTAACAATTTAACTATCAACTCCATTAAAGGGTGATATTGCCTGATAAAAGTACTAGAATATATTTAGATAATACGACCAAACTATGGAAGAATAACTTGAACACATATGTACATGCTTATGAGTAGTTTGTGAGGAATGTGGAAATTCATCGTGATGGTTCGGCAATTCCATGACGGCATGCTCGCTTGTGTTGTGGATGATGTTGAGTCATCTGAACCATTCCCAGTCACCAATGGAGTCATGCAAGGCTGTGTGTTGGCCCCAACTCTCTTCAGTATGATGTTCTCTGCCATGCTTACTGATGCCTTCCGTGACTTAAGACACTGGGATCGACATCAGATACCGGACTGATCGAAAGCTCTTCAATCTGAGGAGACTACAGGCAAAGACGAAGGTACAGGAAGTGACTGTTCGCTATCTCCTATACGACTGTCCCTGAAATGCCAAGTCTGCGTCTGACATGTAATACAGTATGGACCATTGCTCTTTAGCTTGTGATAACTTCAGTCTCACAATCAGTATTAATAAGACAGAGGTGATGCACCAACCTTTACTAGGAAAGCCTTACGTAGTGCCTACCATCACAGTAAGTGGCCAAACCCTACTGGCAGTCGACAAGTTCACCTATCTCGGCATCACACTGTCACGTGCAGAAGCGTCAGTCTGCAAAACAAAATTGAATGTCTACAAAGCCATCGTGTTGCTGACCTTGCTGTATGCTTGCGAAATCTGGACGGTGTACAGACGCCATTTCAAGAAGCTCAACCATTTTCACATGGGCTGCCTGAGGAATCTTATGATGATGAGGGCAGGACAGGGTCCCGGACACTGAGATTCTCACACTGGCAGGTATTCCATGCATCCACACTCTGCTGATGAAATCACAGTTGAGATGGGCAGGCCACGTCATCAGGATGTCAGAACAACGACTACCAAAGAAGATCTTCTACGGTGAGCTGAAGGAGGGAAAGCAATCTCATGGTGGTCAGAAGAAACGCTTCAAAGATTCCCTCAAGTCATCCTTGAAACACTTCAACATAGACCAGGAGTCTTGGGAAGATCTCACACAGGATCACTCCACATGGCGCAGTCTCAAGCATACTGGAGCTACAGACTTTGAACAGAGGAGAACTGCAGATGCAGCGTAGAAGCGCGAGCAGCGTAAATCACAGAACTGCAGCACGTCCACTATTGATCAAGCAAACGCAAACAGCATCTCCTGTCAAGTGTGCCACAGACAATTCAGAACACATATTTGCCTGATACGCCATTTACGTACTCACAGATATCAAACCAGCTAGCGATGTCCTGGTCATCTTCGAACTTAAAGGACGAATAACATCTCTCTCTCTCTCTCTCTCTCTCTCTCTCTCTCTCTCTCTCTCTCTCTCTCTCTCTCTCTCTCTCCCCAACGGAGCAAACCACAAAGATTATGTTCATCTGTTCTTCAGATATGCAGACGACCTAGGTCTGCAACTAAAAGATCTGCTGAAATGAATTCAAACTATCGCAGATATTCTTCACTGTTGCCTGGTTGTCGAAACAAATCACAAAACTCGTTCTTATTGAGTACATCATTCATGCATGTATATAGCTCTTTCTCTAACAGAAACTAATGTTAGTGGTTGCTATTTTGATAAACAAATTAGAGTAGCTCCATGTCTTTTGATGATAAATACCAAATTTCGAATTTAAATAACTCAGAATCATTTTGTTGTTCTACCAATCAGAAATTGCGTTACGTACGCTGGTGTTTTAAAGCAAGAGTTCTTTTCAAATAAAGTATATGAAATAAATTGAATTTAGGTTGTTATTAATTGGTGGTTTATAGTGGTTAACTTTTACAAATTTTTACCCCTGCGTCAGCGTCGCGCGTAAAGCAAATAATTGTGACAGTGCAGATCATGAAACACAAGACTATTAGTCCCATTCGAACACCCTATTGAAAACCTTTTCTAAAAATGACAAAGATGTAATGCACGTAACAATTAGAGTCATACCATCAAAGTGGGTTCATTATTTTTGGGCGTTAATCCTGGAGTTTATAACCTCAAATGTTGACGTTTGACTAATTAAAAATCGTCTTATATACGCTGGTGCGTGTAATATGACTTATTCAATTAATTCAAGAAATTTAATGAATTTTGTTTGAAATGGTAGAAATGGGAACATATGTTTGTCTCTATTTATTACATTACAAAAATACTGATTCTACTGAATAAGATATAAAAATCGTGTAATGAAGTAACTTGAAAGTGCATTTTGCTTATTGAATGTAATGGCATCACTTGTCATATTATCGGGTTTTATTAGATGTGTATAAAACGCATACAATATGATATGTATTAATAAACACAATAACCATATGATGAATACAAAACAGAGAGTGACTAACATGATTCTCTACTGGAGGGGACGATACCACCAATTGCTATCATCCAGTCCATGTACCTATATGTTCGTCTCTGCGTTTATACGTCTGAACATATATAGTTAAACATATTTAAGATGCAGTGAACATTCAACCTGCACTGCAATCTAGTCTCAAGAAGAAAGACAACGAGAGAGAGAGAGAGAGAGAGAGAAAGAGAGAGAGAGAGAGAGAGAGAGAGAGAGAGAGAGAGAACTCCTGTTATTCCACAAAAAAGCAGAAACAAAAACAGGTGATATTTAGACTTAATTGTATTGGATTTGAAGTATATATGTATGATACATTATACCAAATGAACTTAAATTACTGATGTATGCCATGCCAAGAGACCATACCAACGTTGCAATAACCGAACTCGTTTCTAGGAAACTTTAGCCAAAAATGTATTGAATAATTGAACTTATCTCTTTCTTTTCAAGCTACATACCTACACAAAACGTATACACCGGTGTCACTGATCAGATCACAGTCCAAGATTCGGACACAAGCATTCGTTATTTGGAACATGTTGTTGTGTGGGTAAGTGATGTGTACATCTTCTTTTGTGCTCTATCGGTCGAGGTCTTGATATAAATATGTTATTAGATCTTGACATAAACATCTTTCACTACTTCCTATTTTTATGGAATCACCTTGTCATCGCTTCTTCTCTAGAACGGTTGGTCAGATTTAGTTGAAACCTTTACGCAAAGAGTTAAGCGACTTTTAACATGTAAGATAGATGCGATGATTATCTTTTAAAAATCTTGTTCTGAAAAAACGTACTCGGGAAGTTGATCCTATTGACACGTATTGTCACACAAATGTCGAAGGAAAGACTCTCAAGTTATTATTTATTTATCAAGATATGCTCTATTTATCTGATATACCTTTCGATTGACGTGAAGAGTGTTATGCAGAAGATGAGTTATTTTACAGTATCCTTTCAATTGAATGCACATATCGGCCTTAATATGTTCTAACTTTCTAAGCATGCAACTCAGGCTTCAGCTCGAGTTGGATAAATAAATATACGACATTCTGTATTTTTAATTTGAATCATGTTTAAAGCACATAACTTCCAGGATAGTCTAATGTTTTGGGTCCTCTTAACATCATACTAAGATTCAAGAAAGTATGTGAATTTTAAGGACCAATCTGAGATATGGGTTTTGCGCTTGAACCTTAGTTTCATATTCATAATATTTGATGAAGACGGTGCTAGGTCAGTCAGTAAAGCCGTTGTGGTCTGAATAATTGCTAGCCCAGTAGTCCTGAAACCGTCTGAGCACAGTTCTAAATTTACCTATTCTCATGCCAAATAGTATAAGAAGAGATGACAAAATGAAGATTCTCATTTCTAAATTTAATCTTCATCGATAGGTCTATTTTGAAAGCAACAGCAATGGTGACACTGAACTCCGCCTCACGTCTCCCAGTGGAACGAGGAGCTACCTACTTACTCCTAGACCTTTAGAAGTTGGCCACTCCTTATCTCTAAGATGGCATTATATGACAGTACAACACTGGGGAGAGTCACCCCTTGGCATTTGGTCTCTCAGAATGCTCGTCTCAAGTTATCGTTATGGTGGTATGGTCATAATAGGTTTATATATATATATATATATATATATATATATATATATATATATATATATATATATATATATATATATACACACACACATGGGATTGGCCTATAAAGTTATACTGGTGTCACTGTGGTTGTTATGGGAATTTAACATTACCCATGTCACTATGGCGTTCTTTGGGAATTTAACATTAGTATTTCGGTCTCTATAGAGTTATATTTGAATTTAATATTACCTTTGGGAAATTTAGGTGCTCACAGAAATTAAAAGTCACGTTTGAGATGGTGTAGATTCTGACAGGAATTTAACTTTTAGGCCGCTATTGAGTCTAATGGAAATTTCACATTACGTCTTGCTGAGTATAATACTCTATGGGAATTTTAACATTACGGATATCACTATGGCTCTTTTATGGGGACTTTTAACAGGATCGAGAGACAGGCAAGTACAAGTGACAGACAAACACATACTTTCCAGAGCAGGAAAAACGAAAGGATTTTCAAAGGTATAATTCGAAGATCATAGTGTGTTTTTTAAAACCTGGCAATCACCGTGGGAATTCCAGTTCTTTTTTAAGAAGCCACTAAAAAGTTGATTTTATGCGAAGAACTTAACTGCAATGTCGTATCAACTTTGTCTAAAACAAAGAATGGAATATGTTTTCGCTATATTTATATTATATGTGCGAATCCTGTTACAGAGAGAGAGATAGAAATAGAGAAAGAAAGAAAGAAAGAAAGAAAGAAAGAAAGAAAGAAAGAAAGAAAGAAAGAAAGAACGAAAGAAAGAAGAAATAAAGAAAGAGAGAGCGAGAGTGAGAGAGAGATACAAAATTTTAAAAAAAATATACCTTTTCTTCCAAATCAACACATTCATATGCACTGCTCAACCTACTCTGTAAGTCACTCATTCATTAACAAATAGTGAAGACTGAGGATTAGGTTTCGGTTTTCATTGACAATTATCTACCATATATTCACATTGTTGACTTTTTTTTATTGATTCCTACTTTCTCGACTGTAATAATGCCAACGTGCAACGTTATCTTCAGCTAGTTGGAAAAGTGCTTTAAATATTAGTTTCAGAGAGCCAGATATCACAAATAAAACCTGTTGTCCTTTTTTATATTTACAATTACATTCCGTATTTCTAACATGAAAATTAAATGTATAGGAGACAGATATAATTTGTATCGACTGATTTGTCAAACTGAGTTAAGAATGATCGCCACGCACAACAATATAGAAATTTATGTACATTGCCTTGTTTCAATATACCCAAAGATCTGCTACATCATACAGTCTTGATGAAATAGTTTGTTAACACATATATACAAATCGTGACTCATATCGATGAGAAGCCTATGTCGTATCTGTGTCAATGTATATAAATAAATTAATAAATAATGTCAATGTATATATATATATATATATATATATATATATATATATATATATATATATATATATATATAAACTGCGAATAATTTTATTCCTAGAAGGGTAAGCAATGGGAAGCAACAATAAATATCGCCAACGCAATCCCCGATTTCATATTGCCTTTTTATTTTAGAGGAAAAATATAAATATAAATGACTGAGTGTATAAACGGATGAATAAGTGAACAAAGGAGGAGAATTATGTGAAAAAGCACTGTATTATGTTATGATGAAAAACTAATTTATACTTATTATTCACGTTTTACACATGCAAAGAAGATAATGAGTGAGGTATTCTAGAGTAGGGCATACTAATTAGTATACACTTTTACACACTTCACCCACACCCAGTTGCAAACCTGTGAGCGACAAAGGGAATGGGAAAGTGAAATGATCTATGTATTTTTTCATGTAAACAAATTTACACACAGATAAAAGCACACAATCTTATATACAAGATGGCAATGAATAACTAGCATCCCTTTTTGTAGGGTACTTGGGTGGTTGTTATGTATATTGAATCTATAATGTATGTTAACTTAGTTCATATATTAAGTCGCAATATACGTTTTAGTTAAGTTGTCAACAACGTGTTTACCACATTTGAAGTCAAGGCCAGTCCTATTTAAAACTGTTTAGATTTTGTTTGGGGATTTTCTACTAAAGTGACGCAAACCCTGTTGATGTCCTATTGCATTGTGGGTCATTATAAACGTGTATATAAAGACTTGATGAACACATTATAATCATTCCTGTTCTAGCATTCATGTTGTAAAAATCAGCCTTATGGAATCATTTTTGTGATCAGAGTTTATAGTTAAACATTCATTGGATTTACTAAATTGCTCATTGCTCGTTAACTTTTGGATTCTTATATGATATTGGGATTTATTTGAACTCATTCAAATACATTCCGAATTACATTATTGGGGTAGATCAGGACATTCAAGACTATTTTTGTGGTACATCAGAAGATTCAAGACTATTGTTGCGGTACATCAGGGCATTCAAGATTATTCATTCATTCGGAACATTCATTCATTCGGAATATTCATTCATTCGGAACATTCTATAATTTCGGACTTGTGTGTAGGACATTTAGGATTATTTGAAATTTAATTCACAAATTGTAAATGCCTTTTGGAATTTCGATTTTAATTACCGAGTTATACATTGTTTGTTGATTTTACATATATTGTTGGTTTCACTTTCTTTCTGCTACATTATTTTAAGACCAAGAGTAGTAACAGTTATTCTGAAACAGCCGTTAGGTTTGGATTGTGTATGCTAGCAAATCTAGTTAACAAAAATCACCTTTATTCCCTCTGTGCTGACGTTAACATCTTTTCACCAGTGGTTAGTCCTGTTAGGTGTTTACTATACTTCTTTGCCTTGACGTAGACAATGAAGTCTAGATCAAAGAGCATACTAACTTTTAGTGCACCAGAACACGAGTAACTGAAAATCAAAAAAATGATTTTGCAGGAAACGGTCGTTGGACGGTTTCAGATAATTTTCTCGCTCGATCATTTCTTTTCATATAAAGTTATCTGAATTGCTTTTACTTTCTCGTATGATCCTTCACTACTTTCACCCTGGAACAAATTCGTTTTTATTTCTTGTACAAGTACAGACACTTTATTTGTCTAAACTATCTTAATCTCAAAGAAAAAAAAAAAAAAAAAGAAAAACAAAGTAATTTTGTGTTTGCAGAAAGTTAAAAAATGAAACTCTCCTTCGAAGTGTAAGTAACATACACATAACGTCAACGTTTTTAACTAATATTTATCAACAATATATGAGCAGACGACAAAATGTTAGACATTGAATTTCAGTCTGAGTGTTGTATGTAGTTATCTGCATTTGCCCGTCTGTCTGTTTCATTCGTAAACGTATTTAATCCTTCATTAGTTTACTGAATGCTTTGTTTGGTAGTGAGCGATGTCCTTTTCGTTTTTACACAGCTACGAATAAAATTATTCTTTCCTTTAAAAGTACCGGCACTCTTCGTCTAAACTTTTATAATCTTGAAAAGGAAAGAACAAGTATGTTCTGTTTTTTTTGCTGTTAAAAGAAAAGAAATGTAACTCCAATTTTCACTGTAACTATATAATTATGCCGTAATGTTAAATTTCCATAGGGCACAACATTGCCATCAGTCATATTAAATTCCCACAGATTCCATACCGAGCCAAACATAATATTACATTCCCACCGAGTCTACACTTTCTCAAATGTAATATCAAATTTCCGTTAGAGTCCATAGCGGTCCAGACATAACGTTAAAGTCCCACTAAAGTCTATAGTGTCCCCTATACTATTCTCAGTGGAAGAATGTGTTATAGAATGTGTCAGTCATTGTATATTTCACTCGATAACTGGGCTTTGGTAATCAGTTTTGGGGCATCTAAAGTATTCCTAGTCTTTATTCAATATGTATGACAATGTATTAAATGTTATAGAATCTAGACTTAATTTACCTCGAACACAAGAAAGTATAACTCGCCTCAGGTAACTGTAATATAAAAGTACACAAATTATCATGAACTGTATTTTTGCATCAGTGTACTCACAAAGACCCATACTTCAGAGATACAGGACAAAAGAGGCAAAATCTTGGAGTCACAGACGTAAAATAAAACATTTAGAGGCAAATTTCAAAACGTTATTAGTGTGCTTATTTATTTAGGCATACACAGCTTTCAAGACTTTTTCTGTTATTTTTGGTGACTATTTGTGTAAATTTTTTAAAAATGTATACCATACTTCCCTAGATGAGAACAACATACGCAGAGATATACAAATATTCATACATAATTTGTTTCTGTGTCAGTATGATGTTTTATAATATTCCTGACAGAGTGCTTCTGATATCTCCTCTCTTATAAGTGAATAGAGAGCAGTAAGATGGTGAAGATCTAATAACCTATTTGGATATAATTCAACCAAAGTTTCACAATGAAATCCTAAAACAGTGGCTTATTTAAGTCAGTAAGTAGTTAATTACTACATTTACTAGAAGGGAAATCTCTTAGTCATTTGTTTGCGAATATATTCGTATAGAATACTTCTGTTTTTAACAGGTACATTGTATTCCTGGAAAATAACTTTTTACGGTACATCACAGGAGCCTTTTTATGGTGAGTACATATAGATGAACACGCATCTCAGTCTCTGTTCTATAACTGCTCTATCTCACGACCATACATACTACCGTCCATTCATAAGCGTAGGAGTTCTAAATTACATGAACTTTACCATCTTTCACTTGAAAAACAACGTTCAATCAAGTAAGATGATCACCCTGCGCCATATTGGTGGGCTTAAAGTAGAAAATTAAAAAGAAAATTAGAAAATTAAAAAGAAATGACGAGGTTTAATACCCTAATATCTGACTGATTTAAAACGTCTTAGAAGTTTGGACACATTTATCATGTTGCAAGTTGTAACAAGTGTCTATCATAAACATAAACTCTATCAACATGTCAATGCAAGAAATGTAATTAGAGAATTAGTAATATCCAGAAACCTCTTTAAATAAATACAATCATGCAGTGGTAAGGCTACAACTACATTGTTTAAATTGTATATCACCAAATTGAGATGTATTTATAGCAAACGACATGTTGAACAATTGTATAGCCATTTTAAACTACCAATGACGAAAACCTCACGTAAAGAAGGAAGTAGTTTTAGTAAAGTGGGAGTTGAAGACAACCATACATCACATTTTGCTAAGTCACGAAGCAGCAACGTTTTTGTTAGACCCCATTGCAGTGGTCCTCAACGCGGTGCCCGCGGGCGCCATGGCGCCCGCCAAGGTTTTTTGTGTGCCCGCTTAAGAGGTTATAATGAATAATAAAAAATAAAAAGATGGGTCAAGTTAACTGGTTGGTGCTCGCCACTCTCTCATAAACTCACAAATGTGCCCGTAGGCACAAAAAGGTTGAGGACCCTTGCCCTATGGGTTGTTGAGGGTGGGTCTAGGCAGGCCTTTGGCCGTTATGGTAGTTTGGGTGACCATCACCAACACACCAATTAGAGACGCGAAGGGTCAATGGGATACCGTCATAAACCATGGACCACAAAAAGGAACTCAGGTATGCGCCCGGATGCCCTTTAGCCATACAACTCCCTGCGGGAAGAAGTGATTTAATACTTACTACGCCATTCAGGTCCAGAGATACAAAAACTGGATCCGACTCCTGACCTATTGGAAGTGCAAGCAGGGACTCTTCCCGTCCATCGGATATGCAACAGATGTGGAGATGGCTGAGACGAATAGAACTAAAGGCTCACAGACAGTATAAAAAGGTAATTAGCAAACTTATGGCCAATGAGCATCCCACACGCAAGGCAACCTACGGCCGTATTAGAACCGCGATGGAGCAAAAGCATATCTCCGCCTGTCTGCTGCCGATGCCAACACCCCTTCCCAAAACTTGACCTTTTGGATAGCTACGTTAAGGACTGCCGATGCATAGGATCAAAGCCACAGATGACATTTCTCCCGGAGCCAGGGAAGAACAATATTTACTTTAAGAACCTCTTTAATCAGATGGCCATACCATACGTTATCTATGCTTATCTCGAGGCCCTTAACTTGGCAGAAAAAAGGAAGAGGTCGATACCTCCATGCGATTTATACTATGTCATTAAGCGATGTGACGGTAAAACCAAAAAGCCAGTCATATACAGAGGGAAAGACGCGGTAGCCCAAGTGATCAATAGCCCGTAGAGGAAAATGGTAAGCCTTCGAGAGCAATTAGCCAATCTCCTTCCTCTGTTTATAACCCCTGCCAACACTGCTGGGTTTGAAGCGGCTAAAGTCTGTCACATCTGCCAAAAGTGGCTGGGTGATATTAGTGTATGAGACTACTGCCACATCAGCGGGCAATACCGAGGAGCCGCCAATAACAGCTGTAACCTCCAGCTACGACTAAGCCCTGAAAAAATAAAAGTTTCCGTTATCCTTCACAACCCGAGGAACTATGACGGTCATCTACTGATGGCAGCTATGTGAACGGCCTCAACGGCAGACATCAATACCATTCCCAGCTACATGGAATATGAATAAGAATATATTACATTTTCCAAGGGTCGGCTGAAGTTTATAGACAGCTACCAGTTCTTACCCTGCAGCCTGGCCAAAATGAATATCGATCATCCTCAGAAAGACTTCCACAACACCCGTCGATGTCCCTCTTCTGACCGCCAATGGTGTCTATCTGTACGAGTATGTGGATGAGTGGGATCTGTTTGACGAGACGCAGATACTCTCCATTAAGGCCTTTCGCAGCACCATCAACCGTAAAGGTATATCTTTGTAGGACTATCAGCACGCTCAGAAAAGTCTGGAATATCTTTGGCTGCAAGACGATGGGAGACTATCAAGACCTTTACCTCAAGACGGACGTGCTACTTCTGGCCGATATATCTGAGGCCTTTCGAGTTACTTCCATGAAGATGTATGGCATAGACCCTCCCCACTACTTGTGCTCTCCCGGAATGAGCTGGGACGCACTTCTCAAAACTACAGGCGTTGAGCTTGAGCTGCTGACAGACATCGACGTGCATTTTTGTGCTGAGAGAGGGACCCGCGGTGCACCTCTATGGTGAGTACGCGATATGCAAAGGCCAGTAACCCCTTGTGTCCGGACTACTACCCCTCCAAACCTAACACGTGGATCATCTATATTTATAACTAGGCCATGATGCAGAGCCTATCCAAGGGAAGTCACCGCTGGGTAGACCCCGGAAAAACTGATTTAAGTAACATAGCCCCAGATGCTCCCAAGAGCTACCTTCTCGAGTGGACTTGGACTATCCGGAAGAACTGGACAATGCTCAGTGATTACCCTCTAGCCCCTAAGTCTATGACTATTCCGAAAGAATGTCTATCTTCCTACCAGAACGGTTTGGTAAACGAGTTGGGGGGGGGGGGTCATTACACCTGATGTGCGAAATTGGTACCTAATCTGCTGAAGAAGGGGCGATACGTCATTTACTGCATTAGCCTTGGCTCTAGAATTACACCAGAGCCTGTGGATGGCATCCTACATCCATAAGAACACAGAAATGCGTACCAAGGCCACGAATAGTTTTGACAAAGATTACTTTAAGTTGCTCAACAATTCTAAGACAATGGAAAATCTGCGGAAACGTATACGCGTCGATTTGGTTCGACCCAGTGGTCAAGAGGACAAGCTGCGACATCTGATCGCCGACCCAGCATTTAAGACTCGTAAGATCTTTAAGGATAACTCGAAGCAGTACACTCCACCAAATTCCGACTTAATCCTAACCGTCCTGTCTACACAGGCCAGGTCGTCATTCGTCATTGAACTGTCTAAATATCGGATGTATGACTTTTACTGTAACCACATAAAGGCACGTTACGGTGCTAAGACACAGCTGATCTACACCGATACAGATAGTCTGCTGCTGGAGGTGGATACGGAAGATTTACATAGGGATATGGAGGAGGACGCTGACCTCTACGATACGAGAGACTTCCCAAAAGACCACCCCTACACAGTGACGCTAACAAGAAGATGGTAGGAAAGGACGAATATAACATCATCCCTATTGCTGAGTTTGTAGGCCTACGTCGACAAATGTACTCTATCATGAGAGCAGACAGTGTAGAGTCCCAAAGGGCTAAGGGCGTAGCGAGATTGACTATTAAGACTGTTAAGGCTGCCCTTCGACATAAGCTATACATTGAGATCCTTACGCAGAGAAGGGAGTTTCGCCACACCACCGCAGCAATACGTAACAAGAAACACCAGATGAAGCCCGACAAAGACAAGCTTATTCCAACTGAACACGAAAAATGATAACTCCACGACCCAAACCTATGACCACGTCCAAACAAAGATGGAGGCGGACAAAGAGGTTGAAGAGTTTATGAACTCCCTACTCGAGACCTAAGTATTTGCGGATGAGGTGTAACGAGCCGTGACAGCCGCTGCACCGTCGTCTTCGGAAGGTTCTTCTCCTTGCGACTCCTGCCAGGCTACCAGATCTGCAGGGTCGTGTTGCACGTCCAAACCACAAACTCCGCTTTGACCTCCCCGTCTCCCGCAGGGACCGAATCTGCGCTCTCTGCTCCATCGACAGGTACTCGGAAGACACGGCGTATAGCTTGAGACCTCCAATTTGACTCAACGAGCTTATCGCTATGTGAGATTACCCTTGGGAGATAGTTGGGTATCTGCCGGTACGACCAGCAGCTCTTCTCGCACGAACCCACGGCGAAAAGGCCGATCACCAACCCGATCGGGGGACTTATCGAAGTTGTCCAGGAAATTCCCATCTGTCGAGTATAACGTACGTAACCAGATGAGGCCAAGGGTGTGAAGCAGGCCGTCTCGGAACTGGGAAAAGAAACCGTCGCTTCGTTGGCGGGGATGCCTTGCGATATAGCTATAGCCGTCAGAGCGCAGGAGCATCCGCCCGCGTTAATGCCAAGAATGCGCTACAGGGCGCAAACTTTTATCGAAGAGGGTCACCAGGATATCCTCGAACATGGAAGCGAAGTTGTCGCGTCCGCGATCCCACTAAACTGGGAAAACTGGTAACAAATGCTGTTTGACAAAAGCGACACGCACGTGTCACCAAGAAGGCTTGCGGAGTACTGGCAAAGGTGTATGTACCGCGAGGTGATTGGAACAAGAAAAGCGTCTGTCCCAGCGTGGTTGCAGGTTCTAAAAAGAGTCAACATCATAAGAGAAATGTTTGAGTTTTCTAGACCTGAGAGAGCATTCGCAGGATTGTGTCGGACGAAAGCGGTAAGGGCGCCAGAGAAACCCGAGGCGGAGCCCTTCAGCGTGCAGGTTCAAGCGGTGGAGGAGTCAGAGGAACCAGAGGAGGAGCCTGCCGAAAAATAAGAGGAGTTTGTTGAGGCCCCCGAAGAACCAAAGCAAGCGCACATTTTTACAGAGGCGAGTAATGAGCTTTTCGAAAAATACTGTAGTGTGAGGGTAGCAGCCACTATCCCCAAAAGAAACAAGTCTTATTTAGCGTCACCAACAACTGGGGACGTAACGCCTAGGGGTTGGGTACCACTTGTATTTAAAAAAAATTGGTGGAGGTTATGATAAGGAGTGGAACGATTGTTTGACACAACTATGCCTAGAATTAAATGAGCCAAAGAAGTAAACGGAGCAGTGTAAGCAACCGCCGCCTCAGCCACGAACGGGCAAAAGTCTACCTGCGGCTAAGGTATGGGGTGCAGCCTTTTGCCCTGACAACGTGGAAGAACTTGGCAGCCGCGTGGAAACGCTCTTTGGGGCTTTCCGGGCCGGCAACAAGTCTCTTGAGCTGACCAACGAGGCTGGCGCCGTTTGCCGGCTGCAGCTCCAGGCCAACGCTATGGACAAGCCCACGTACAGGTCGTTAATTAGAGAGATTTGTGATGATGTGTATGATTTTCCCTAAGGCGGCGACATGGAGACACTCGCGTGCGCCATCCACAGCCTAGGCGAAAACGTCTCATCCAAGAGCAGACCGCGCCGGGCACCACCTAGATGGTCTCGGCTGAGCTCGAATCAGCCGGTGTTTGACGTGGTCCTCCCGACGCCGCTTGAGGCCCCAAGGAGTCGCGACCTGGAGATCGCACTGGCGTCGCTGCTGGTCTACTACATCTGGCGCTACGTCCGGGTCTAGCAATTTGGTGGCCTTTCAGCCAACAATCTGCTAGTGTTTTCCTGTGGCGTCGAAGCGACCTGGAAGGCCGTCGGGCTACCGTCGGGCGCCTACGAGATCGACTCCATCAATAAGGAGGTCCACCGCACCAACGATCCGACTCTTTTTGTGGAGGTCGATCCCGCAAACGCCGTCCTAGGCCTGGGCTACCACTTCGCGCCTTGTATCACGTCCACCATCGCGGTGTACCTCACTTCTGACGCCGTGAGCTGCTCTTACGTGAACTCCAACACTAGCCACCGAACCAGTCCTGGCTATGTGCTTTACAGCATCTTCCATGACGCGAATCCGGGTGAACTCCTGACATTCGCGCCGTCGCTGCCCCTTTACCTTCTCTGCCGAAGCCCCCGCATTAACAGCCTGCACATCACGCTGACAGACCAGGATTGTCACCTGCTGAACATCCGAGGTGAGACGCTCACCAACTGCATCTACTTCGCACTTGGTTAATATATTTGAGGTGATAGTGCGAGTACAATTGTTAAGGATGCACTAAGACGCTGCCGGCGACTAAAAATATGAGGCTTGACTTGCGGAGTGTCGTCAACGATGCGGGTAGACGAAAGGTCGCATACCTTGCTGCTGAGGGGAAGTGGCGCCCTTGTCGCTAACTTAGCCATGGGCGCGGGTCCGCGCCGCTCTCCTTATTAGAGTTGACCCAGGGGGTCAGCATACTCAATGACTGCCTTTCAGGACTTGCAGGACCATGCCCTCGACATGGCGGCACCCGCGCTGCTCGGTAGTAGCATGCGCGACTTGCAATAATACTTGTACGAGGCCCGCGATCACAACCAAAAGGGCCAGGGTGACCTAATGGTCCAGGACACCGCACTCTACTTCCTCCCCACCGACGTCTACCTCAAGGTCGTGGGCTGGATCTGGAAGAATGACAATCCGCCTGCGCTGCGGCGGACAAGATCGCGCTTGTCAACAACGGAGTCATGGCGCTGTTTGACAGCGCCCGCTACCTCATTGACATCGTAAGATCGATGCGGTGAGAAAACAGTACGTGTATGCTGCAATCAACATCTTAGAAGAATATGTAACCCGCTAAAATGAGGGAAACTTCTCTAAGGCTGGCGATAGCATGACTGGTCCCTTGGATATGGGTTAAAATAAAATTACATCCATAGCGGACCCTATAGCCCCTCAACTAGATAATTATGCAGATCTTTCATCAATATTCAGTTTGTAAATGTACTGAGATTTCCTACGTTACAGACATTATTGTTGGAAACATTCCATGTCAAGTTCTATACTGAAATAATTTGGTGAAAAATATGTCTGCTTTTATAATCTTAAAAATTGTACATGATTTATCTGTTGCACCTTTCGCTTGATAACAGTCGATAACAAAACTGCGTGCCATTTCCTATGTGATCGTTTCCTACGTTACCATTAATAGCACCATGCTGCTGCAAACATTGCCTGAAGTATCCATTTAGGAACGAATTTTAACATTGATATGATGTTGCTTCAATACCTGATAACTTCTGTACATAAATAACACGAGCTGGGGGAAATTCGTAACCAAACAATTTATTAAATGCGCCTATGATTATTAAAGGATTTTTGAAAGAGACAAAGACTAAATATGTAATGCTTTAAAATATCATTTAAAGATGAAATTCAATGGAGCAGATTTAATAGGTGAAGTGAAGCAATTGCACTTATTCTTCAACAAGAAGTGTCAGAGAAATAAGTCACCCGATAGACGGTAACGTATACGTTGTACTAGTTATACCTATATTTCTAAGAACTCAAACAAAATAGTAATAACTATAGGAACAATGACAAATGAAGACAAACCAGTATAGTTTGTTAATTGAATATTAATGGAATAAAATAAATTTGACTAAAATTAGACTGATTTGACTTGTCTCTTTTCAAAGTAAGGATAACATTTTACTGTTTTTCTTTGAAACTTAAATTGGTTTGCATCTGCAATGGATACACAAGATGATAGAATAAAACAAAACGAGTTAAAATGTTAAGCAAACCTTAAAATTATATACACTAAAAAAAAAAAAAAAAAAAATTCATGCAAAACCACAATGTCAGAGATAAGTGACAGTTTTACAAAAAGCCTTTGATATTGTAGCACGTCAGGGATCTAAAAGCGGTGAGTATAACTTCACCTCCACTTCAAGCAAAAAAAAAAAAAAAAAAAAAAAAGCGTGGGCTTGGCTTCAGGCCGTTGTTTACACTTTTTCCAAGGACCTCAGGCCAAAAGTTGTTGTCAGTTGAAGGGTACATAAACGCGCTAATAACACAAATAATTTTCCTCTAATCCAACTATAAGGGCCACAACTTCAGGAGACTCTAATTTCACACTTGTATGTTTTTTTTTCCTTGCTTGATATTAGTATGATTCTTCACTACACATTTCTAATCCGTAGATCGGTATTTCATGTCACGTTTTACGAAACATGGCCCAAGCACCTAATTATTCCTACCTGAAATTACTAAATACTTATCCGTGAGAATATCCTTAAAATTGCATATATGAATAAATTTGACAGAGTCATTTTACGAAACTAATCTTTGTTACCATACAAGTCTCGTCAAATACGGTTCATTATGACTGACACCTGTACCTAATAAATGGTTAATTAATCGATTGAATAAATATCTTCAAAACACCGATTCTCAATAATAAAACAAATATTCACTATAAATCAGTAACGGGTACCCTAGGTGTATTATAATATGATCAGCGGACAAATTTGCAGACCCAATGGGGCCTAATCTATCGAGTTTTGTTATATGATACACTATCAGTTACCTCGTTAATTAGGCAGTTCCCCGCGTTAACTAAACAATTTGCAAAAACAAATGCAACAACGTTTGTACTTGCTATTCACCATCAATACAGAATTAGGAAATATACAGTTTAAAGCTTTCTATAGGTAGTTGTGAAGATGTGCGCTATTTCCTAATATGCGTATCAATGGAGATGTGTTCTTTTCCCTGAAATATGTTTTTTTTTGTGTTTTCTACGTAACCCGTAGCACCAAACGACTAATTAATATTGCCAATCGTTGGTGAATTTGATTTTTCGTAAATGTTCCAATCAACATCATTCGTGAAAACTACTGTGAAAAAGAATTCTGGCTTATACATTTTCGTGTGAACAAATTGAAAATGAAAGCTATTTTCGAGAGGAAACAAAACAATAAATAAACATGTTTTCTTGTTACTTTCATCAAAAGTTTAAATCCCGTTTCTGTTGAGTAAAACAATAGTTACCTTCAGAGAAAACATTTGTTTACTCTAACAAAACTGGCAGAGTAAAATATGAATAGACAATTTATTTTTTTATGTTATCTACTACTTTTTATCAGGTATAACATTTTTGCGGCACAGGAAATCTTCTGCAAATGTAGAGATAACACAATATTCATTTTCATTTCTGTGTTGCTTTGTAGAAGAGTTACGCTTCAGAAGATGAACCAAACTTTGGCTAGAATAACGAGGTGCACAAGTTACATGCCTCGCTGATTAGTTGATTGTTTGTCTCTACAGACTGATTGCACTAGTATGTGAGGAAGACGTTTCAATCTATAACTGCTTCAAGAGTTACTTAAAAATAGTTGTTTATGCGATAAAATTGAATTGAATACAAAAGATCCCTTACTTAACTGAGAGAGAGAGAGAGAGAGAGAGAGAGAGAGAAAGAGAAAGAGAGAGAGAGCACATGCTTTTATCCTTATATATCCCTCTACACGCAACAGGTGTCTGAAAATTCTGTTTGACAAATGATTGCTGAGCCATTTGGTTCAACCGGAAAAGATGAGCATTTTCTCATAAAATCAGAGTCTTTGTGAGAATGAGCGAGTATGCGAGTCAGCACGTGAATGAGAACGGGGGAACAAAATTGCATGTATGTATGTATGTATGCATATATGTATGTACGTATGTATGTATGTATGTATGTATGTATGTATGTATGTATGTATGTATGTATGTATGTATGTATGTATGTATGTATGTATGTATGTATGTATGTATGCATGTATGTATGTATGTATGTATGTCCATTCATTATTACGTTAATTTATTTATTTCAGGTAATCGATCAGGCAAAAGTGATTGCGGAAATGAATCAGCTCCAAATCTTGTAGGAATAATCGCCGGCTCAGTTTGTGGTGGAATTGTTCTGATTGTCATTGTTGTCGTCTGCATTAAAGTACTTGCTTGTTCAAACTCAAGAGTTGCGCCCAAACCTCAGCAGGTATCAAGCCAACCAACCCAAACGACGTCTCATCAGCCATCGCATTCTGGACAATCTCCTTATAACGGAAATATGACATAACTTCAACGAGTTACTACTGTTACTACTGTTGGTCACCTAATGAAATAATTACGTAAAATTTAACATGTTTTGCTAAAAAGTTGGCTAGCCATAACTATGATTTATTTTCGGAAAATGTGGAGTGAGGTAGCATTTATTTGAAATTTATTACAAAAACGACATTTTACGAATCTTTCTTTAAATGTGTTTGTAGAGTAGACCAAAATAATAACATTTTATTCCATTTCTATTTACACTTTTAACTTATATAAATAAATGCTAAGATAACAATATAATATTATTAACAGATAGTAAGGAATCTCAACAACAGCTTGATAAAACTTATTTGTCCCAAGCAGAACCAACTAAGCATACGTTACATTAAATAGCCCCTCCCCCCCCAAAAAAAAGCCTTGTTAAATCGAGTTTAGAAACTATTTCATTTGCTGATTTTTGCAACACTGTGGTCCTTTACCCACAAAAAGTTAAATCTGCAATGTCTTAAAATGACCTACTTAGCAACAAATTAAAAAATGTATACATTTTTTTTTAGATCAAATAGTCGATTTTGATTTCCTTGGATATCCAGTTTATTGCACGAAAAAGTGATACTTCACCACCATTTACTTGTGTACAGTATTTCCTAAATTTTGCTAGTATCTATCAAGTAATGGTAATTTACATGTGTATGTTCCAATCAAATACTTTTCAAAATGATGTTGCCAATATGATAAAAAGAAAATGAAAGGACAAGACAATTGATGGATTTAGCCAATGTATAGTGAAGAAAAGAACTGGATAATCTTTGTTATTTAGATCGTACGAGTGAAAGTACCAATGATTGCTTCGAGAAACTCCCTCGTCTGTCTTGACTAACAATTAACATCGATCGAAGTGCCTACTCTTGTGGTAACGCCTATCTTCTTCATAGTGGTCTTGATGAAAAGCTATCGTTTCCGGTTGCCTTTTTCATGTTTCTTTTATGATTTACTCCAGTACGAGTACTTCAGCAAAGAACGCAAAATACAGAACAATAAAAACAATGGCCGAGATGGCTAATTGTTCCTAATGTTTTATGACTTAAAATAAATGTCGTTTTTATTGAAGAAACTAGTATTCCGCGCAAAACAGCAACAATCCCTTTGCAAAATCGAAAAACGTATGACGTCACGTAATTTTGTTGTTGTTGTTCGAAAGCATCCTTGCATTGTATTGTGAAGCGCCCAGTCGGTACATATCAAATGTTTGTCAGTACAGACATAACTGATGCAGCGCTCGTTTCTCCTAGGCCTTGCCCTTTTCATATTAAATAAGAATCTGAAAAACGTTACATGTTGTGTGTAAATATACAACAAGATATAGGTATAATTAGTAAGCTATTAAATTGATTGTGCAATATGTCTAAAATTCAAACGAGTTCCTTTCTTCATCTTGCCAAGCTGCTATATTTTCTAGCTATCGTTACTTTAAAGACACACACACACACACACACACACACATACATATATATATATATATATATATATATATATATATATATATATATATATATATATATATATAAGGTGATATGAACAACCATATTGAACCTTGTGCACCACTATAACTGTTGTTGTCTAAAGTATACGTCATCGTGATCATGTAGGCGCCTGTACTTAGCTTAAATAAAAATTTAACTGTTGTTCTTAAATTTAATACTAAAGTAGTTTTACCAAATATTCATTCCTGATTGTTGAGTAATCCGCCCTTCATATATTCATTCAGCAATGAATCACCACTAAGAGATTTATTGCGTTTTAGAAAATGTATAACAGATTATGTAGATGACACTGCTTTCATGTTTTCTCATCAGGACCCAGAATAATTTTCAAAATTCTTGTGTAAGAACTATAATACTGCAATCTTTGACCCACTGACAACAAAGTATCATTACATTTGGGTAAGGCAGAATGCATCCTATTTGTCTCGAAGCAAAAAGTAACCAATTCAGAGAATTCAAAATAACCTGCAATGGTCAGACAGTCAATCCTCAAAAGTTTGTTAAATAGTTAGGTCTCGATAAAGATAGCGTATTGTCGCGTGAATGCATTGTCAATAATGCCAGGTTATAGTATCGCTTTTAGACAAAGTCATTGTTTATCATTGAAATCTAGAAACAAAAAAAAAACACACAAAAAAAAAAAACAAAAAAAAAAACATTATTTTCGGCTCTAATACAGTGAAATTTGTATCTATTCTTGTTCTTCATGGTACAAATCTCAAAAACAAACTCCAAATACCGCAGAATAAAAGTATAAGATTTATAAGTAACCTTGAACGTAGATAAAGCATTAGACAGTATGTATTAGAAAGTGTGGAGAAAAGATTGGAGGATAGAAAGAAACAATTAAGTTTAATTCATGCTCATAAAAATTTTGTTGTGAAAAATGACCATCTTACATGACCCAAAGATTTGTGAAAATTAGTTATCATCCCCATTTTGTCACTTGGAGTAGTAAATTTAATTTTGTTATACCATGTGTTAGTGGCGTACCTATTTTTACCCAGTTTTGTCAAGAACATTTCAGATATAGATCTTTTCAAATCGGATGTTTAGACATACCCATTACAACAAAGCAGATCAAGATAACAAGAGTTCAATAATATTTTACTCGGATGAATTCATTTGTAGTCATATTTTTAATTCTGAAATCAATATTTAAATTTTTAATACTCAATAGTAATTCTTAGCTTAGTGGAATATATAATTTTAATTGGCAAAATTTCTCCGCGCAAAAATGTTGGTCCCACAAGATCCAATTCGAAATAAGTTTTTATAAACTTGTACGGCTCATCGTTGGTGGATCATGTATTTGTTTGTTATTATTATTTTAATGTTTGTTCTACAACTGTATTTATGTACGTACTGTGTCAATGTTGTGTGGACTATTTATATTTGCTATTTGTATTACTTACTACTCATGTTATTTGCTGATCATACCTACCTAAATACATCTATTATTATTATTATTTTTATTATTATTATTATTATTATTATTATTATTAAATAAAGTGAATAACCGCCATGTAAAGGTATGTGTAATCCTAGTATCAAAAATGACACTTATAGCTGAAATAGCCAGTACCGAACGCCTACATGATTTGTGTGACTTGTATTGTAGGGAAAACCAAAAAAAGAATGAAATATAGTTTGAATTGAGAATTTATTTTTATGAATGGGATTGTGTTGTTTTCCTTTGGATCCATCCTTGCACCAAATGTCTCGCTATGGTATTAACATGGATGGAAATTTGAACTTGCACAAAAAGTCTAACCACAATTTGCCGCCCAACATACACGTACTGAGGAACAGTCAAAAAGACATAAACGCCACACAATTGAGCATTAGGCTGGCATACAAACCACACACACTTTCATTCATCAGAGTCAAAGAAATATATTTCAGCTTTGAACAGTAGGTGTTTTGCAGATTTTTAAAAGACTCCATGCGCATGTGCAAGGTGTCTTTATTTAAGACACAGTGCGCATGGTGTCTTGATTGAGGTTTACTTGCTATGTTTGATTTGGGCGCTACGATATGCCCGACGATACTCATTTGTGCTCTTCGTTACTTTCTCCAGTTAAGAAAGCGGAAGAAAATTCGCATTGCTCTCGTTATTTTTAATTTTGCCTTTTTTATTCTTATTTAACCACTGCACTTGCGATTAACGTTCAGATGACACGGAAGCGTACTTTTATGGGTTTGTTTATTTGATTAGGAAGCTGACATAATATAAGTACAGTTTGCGTATTTTTCATTGTTACTTGTGTATGCTGTAATAAGTGAAACTCAAGAGTCTTGTAGCAATGAACTGGTAATGTTACCATAAAAAAGTATTGGGATCATCAAAGTCTCATATAGATATGTTTAACATTTCGTCTACAGATCATCTCGTATATTTTTCGTGAAAACAAAATGCAACGAGATATGTTGAACATTCCTTCCACTTTTGCTTGCATTTGAACGTGTATGGGTATCAATAAGGTGGCCAATGTGAGTGATTCAATCACTTGCTGCGCATTTTACATAGCAAATTTGTGGAACAAATTCGTTTATTGATCCTGCAATTGCTGGTAATGGGAGACTGACGTATGCACTTAACTAATTGACCATCTTGCAAATATATTTGCAGATAAATTCACAAAATTATAAGTCACGTACCTTTTCAGTACAATGTAAGAACTCACATCCTGTATAGAAATTTTGAAAATATCATGCTGACTACCTTTACATAGTAAATACACTGTTATAATTTTGTGTGAAAGGAATGAGGCAATCACTTGGAAAGATATCTTCACATGTTTTGGCATAAAAAATTATTAATGTTAATTACTGCATTTTTTCTCGGCCCATGACTTACATATAATAAACTACAGCACAGCTATTTACTCTTTCTTAATCTCTATGTTAAGTTGTTCTCCTTTACAAATAGACGTAAGTGATAAAGAAAGAAACAAGGTTCCTTTCTTGGTAGAAACAATACACTGTTCACTCTACTACAGAGATAACGACGTATTTGTATACGTTAATCCCAAGAGCCCTTTTCGGTCGGTATACTTGCAAGAGATATTATCTCTATCTATGCCTCTCCCACCAACGCGACGTTTCTTTTTAATTAGAAGTGCTGTAAAATGAAGAAATGTTCTATGAAAATTCAGAAGGTACCCTGATCCTTTCTATAAATCTATATCAGTGTTAAATTCGTCATATATAGTCGAATAATATATACTAAACTCAAAATCCCACGGGAAAACCTCCGGTAGAATTGATGAATATCCGTATGGGACGTTACTCATTGTTTCAATATTTACTAAAAGTCAAAATTACCTAACTCTTTAAGATATATTCGTTGCATGAAGGAAATATGCAAAGATGATATATGTATAAAGATAAAAAGTCTTTTGATGTCCATTATTTCTTCTTTTCTGATGTATCTTTATCATGTAGACGCAAATAATTAACATTTATGGACATTTCCATCTGTTCATTTGAGCGTCTGCCATCAACTTTTAAACATAATAGCCCAAAAACAATTTTATCGTTTTATATTAGCATGAGATAAACAAGCTCTATGATGTGAAAATGGGTCTGTTGAGCTTCTCATCGGTTTCACTCACTTTTTAAAGATTAGATTAAGTATCAGGTAAATACGGCTGAAATCAATGTCATAAATCATCCCCATCATCCATAACAAAAACAAAATAAAAGAAACAAACAAACAAAAAAAAAAAAAAAAAAGAAAGAAAAAAAGAAAGCTAATTTACATTTTAGATTCTAATTGCCAATTTTGACACTTTCCTAATAACGTGTGAAATGTATCATATTGACAACTGAATTAATAGTTTAACCTACACTATATTAGATCTATGAGAACAAATGGGTTTCTTTTTCTTCTTTTTTAATGGATATTGGACTTTATTTTTCAATAGGTCATTTATTAAACAGGGACTTGAACAAACGAATGCAAGATACAAAGCTACTTGACTTAGAAAGACGCTCTAGATCACTAAGACACGTTTACACTGCGCACTGCAGAAATTGTGTACCCTTGTGGTCTCAGGTACTGCTGACAGTTTGTGTGTTTTATACTTATTTTATCATAACCTCTGGAGTGTGATTGCTGCTTTAAGGGGACAATTGCAAAGCTAATTTTAGCATTGTAACATTATATTCAGATCTGTCAATTAAACTTCCCTTGTCCAGCTGCAACAAGATGTCATCAAGAAGGGTCATTTCTGGTAACCTTCTGGTCAAGCTTAGACCAGCCAAAGTAATACGAGGCAGTTTTTATAACTAAATCAGTCAAATTTATCCTAGCATTCCAGTCTCAATTCTTCTTCAAGAATGACAAATTCTCTAAATCTAGAAACATACTATTTAAATAGTGCTGTTAAAGTTCGGCCATGGTGAAATAAAAACAGATTATCTAGTGATTTAAAATTGTTTGCATCAGAATAAAGACACTGTTGTGAATTTTCATTCTTTAGAAAGATTTAACTGCCTAAATGTTTGTGCAATTCAGTGTTATATTTATTGGATCTTAATCTTTTGGTGGCCTTACATAGTCACTTTTTTGCTGACGTGCCGTAAAACACTACCACGTACTACATGCATATTATTGCTAGGCTTATTCAGCCAATTATTGGAAGGACGGGAAAAATGTTGAATTAATGGATATCCTTGTCAACTTTATTTTCACCTGCCATCCCTTGGGATATCTTGGACACAGTGCCTCATGCATATACGCAGCTTATCTGCACCTATTCCTACTTCCCCATCACTGTAAGGATATTAAAGAGCCTACTCGTGCCTGATAAGAATGTCCTTGGTTATATAGTATACCCTACTCCCCACGTTGAAGAGGTATGGACATTAGAGGAGGAAAAGTGTTAGGGGAGGAGTTTGAGATGGTGTGGGTCAGAGGTGCGGTTATTAGACAGCTGACAACATTAGAAGGTCTTAAGATATACCTTCTTTATTAAGACTAGATGCAATTAGAGCTACTTGGATATGGTCAACATATGGAGTCATTCGGATGCAAGGGGTACATTGAATCTTCATATGTGCCCTTAACATTTTGTATAAAGCAATATATCTACTACAATATATTCCAATTACGGATACATTCCCAAAGGCAACCCAAAAGCTGATGTTGCTGTTTTAGTGATTCATTGATGTATTGATTGATTGGGATTTAGCGGCACATCAGTGCAATTTTAGTGATATACTGACATGATACATGAATGATTTATAAGAACTTATGCAGCTGTAAAATTAGCCTTAATATTCCATCGTATGATCTTAAACTTTAACTTATCCATAGTTCATAAGTAAGTGGTAAGCCCTTTGGAATAGAAGACTAATGAACAGACTTCACTTCTTTCAACCAGTTTTAGAAGGGCTTCCTGGTGAAAGGAATATTCGAAGGAAAGGGATCGTCATAGTTAGCTATCGAACAGGATCGACTTTATTGACACACTCAACAGCCTGAATGTATGTGTGCCAAGCCCCACTGATAGCGACACACACCCTTATCGAATGTGTTTACCTCTAATCTGTATGCCAACAGTACTATCGCACTAATACATTACAAAAATTTTCCGCCAAAGTTTACGCAGAGAAAGTCATATAATTATTTATGAAAATGGGAGTGTATTCTTGAATCTAATCCATGCTTTCTTATGTCTATCGTTCATTTGAAATATTAAATAGTACTTGTTTTTATTCGTAGATCAAGAATAATTTTTAAACAGGTTTAAAATGAATTAAATGTTATGTAAAAATCTGTTGAGCTCAATACATCTAACTGAACTTTCATCAACCGTGTTTTCTATCTCCCTACTGTTTATTTCAACGATCTACACAATATTCACTTGAAATCTTTAGGATATTATCGCTTGTTACTTTTTATAATATTATACTTTCCTCAGATGTAAACTTGAGTTTTCTACTCAAATTAATTCATTATACTTTTTATTATGTTTATTATTTAGTATACTTTTAACATCTGTATTATAAGTATTTTTAACCGTGCTAATGACACAATATGGCCTAAAATTTGCTCATGTGCTGTCAAACAGCATACAATCACAACATACATGGTATTGGTCATTCTGCCTAGTGCCTACGAATGTCTTATCATCCTCTGTCACATACATACAAAAGTCATCCCTAGATTAAATTGTGAGAAAGTGATCTTGTTTTCCCACAAATCCAGGAGAATCTATACATTTTCGTAACAAGGCAGGTGTGTTCAAGTGGGGTATATCCATAGTACATTTACTTGTCTTTCAATTTTGTGACAAAACCGAACTTTAAACGCAACATATCAAAGGGTTTGAAAGCCATTGATTATCGAATATTCAACTTCATACCCAAACGCGAAATTGTATTACAATTTATACTACACGCTTAAAAATGATGCATGATTGTCATTCAGTCTACGTACATGTACTCGATATCAAAAAGGTACCGTGAGGGTTTATTTATAATTCCTGATGCACAATGTATAATGAAAATATGATACACAAGTCTAGATTTTTTCGACCACCTAACCGTTCTGTTCACTAGTATAACCTTTCAATTAAATATAATATAAGAAATATTTATTTAAGCAGAAGAACATACCACTGCTAAACAATCGCGTGGCCTAAATTTCACCAACAAATCTTATTACATACCCATTTAATCTTACACAGTTGATATAGCCTTAGATACAGATGTTCAATCCTAATTTCCGTATCGCATATCCAGACTGAAGACTATTCAAGTGCATTCACTGGTGTCAGGGCGTCAATATTCTTAGATGCACCAAAACGAACTTATAAAAATCCCAATGTGTTCTGATATTTGTTCACAGAGTAAAAAAAATCGTAAAGCCTAAAAGAGGGATGGGTGTAATAAATACGAAAGGACATATGATTTGTCTCGGCCTAATGTCCTCGACGCATCCCTTTGCTATATCAAGCTTGGTCTCTCCGCCAACTTAGAAAGAAAACACTAATGCAATTTTGTATATAATTTCTAATGTAAATACATGTAGCTCTATTGGCGAACAGACATAGGTGCGGTTGTGTCTCTTGAAACTAATGTTGAAATCACACTCAGTGAGATTTGGTAAGTCAGTCATGAGGTATTTTCGGAGGATTTTTTTCAAGGTTTTGTCACTTGTATGTTGAACCTGGTTCAAGAGTAGTCTATGGCTTATGTTATGGAGGAAGTTCACTAATCAACCAAGTTGGAAGGAACTGCTATCCACATAGGCCTGTGGTAATTAAAAAAAGTTTTCCAGTGTACCAGACAAGAACTGTTCTACTGTTAAATTAGTAAATATCAGATCAATTGTAAGACTCCCATCTATGATGACAATTGATATGATCTGGGTGTACAGATGTATAATATCCACCACAAGCGGATAGTTGGGGTTGCATCCCTGGAAACTGATGTTGAGATGATCCATGATGGCACTTGATATATTAACCAAGCTGAAATCATTCACGTATGGAGGGTCATAGCCATCAATAAAATAATCTTCTGGAGTATCTGTTGCGTAATGTTTCGTCTGGACAAACATGCAAAAATCTGCAGCATGGATGTTATAGTCTGCATGAGTAGACGAAGGGACAGTCTCCAGATTAATAGTTAGTTCATTCCCCAACACTAATGTTTTTCTAAAGATATTTGTAAGCCTCGTATCATCTCTAGATTTTGCTGCAGTTCTAAACATGAATGTCCGTCTTGATGTCATTGGCAAATATCACCAATAAACATATCAAAAGCAATCCTGGATATTTGTTCCGTTGTTGGCATGTCAAACAGCCTCAAACGATATATCCTTATATCAATACAATACTTCAATTTTTCCATTTCGATGCAGATAGTCTTTCAGTGTTCTTTTATCTGAAGTGAAGAGCTTAAAAGTGGTTTAAGTATCCGGGTCGATTTCATAAGAGAAAACTTCAATGGAGAGTGGAAAGAAAGAAGCGCATTTGTAACTCTCTGTAACAGTATCTACAATAAAATCAAAGGCCCCAATATCTTCCTAGAATTTGACATTGAATCATAGTCTACCCTTCTCAATGATATCTACTTGGTACTGCTTATGCTCAAAATAAATGATGTTTTTTACTTCAACAGCAGACAACATGATAGGTGGTATAGGTGACCATATTTTGCCTAATTGGATACATTAGTTCACAATTTTCTTTGTTTTTCATCGGATTGTGAGTCTGACCATTATTATGGTGGTTTGAAATACTCTTCTTTATGTCATATAAAGACAATACTAGTCCCAAAGAACAAATCCTCTCCTATTTCATCGTAAATTAATTTAAATAAGAGACTCACATCGCAGCCATAGGTCCCTGTATTCAGACTGTTCGAAAGATGGAGATAAAGTTGGAACTGCCATTGCACCACCCCATGACACCATCTCGAGCTGGTTACCGGATAAAGCCTAATTTGTTACTGCAGAAATTACAGCCATTTTATTAGCTCTAAACTTCATTGAAACCTCTCAAAAACAAATTTCAACGTCTTTTTTGTTTCCATTTCCACATTGATGTATATATAGATGAAGTTGTGTTTTACGCCGCCTCAGCACAAAACTGGCCACATTGAAAGTCTTGTAAAACCTTAAATCTGAGAACCCATCAATATCCCCGATACTTCTACAAAAAATGATGTGCTCATATAATCTTGAAAAGTAGTATGTGCTGTTGACTGCTTAGTCACATTGGTAAAAAGAGTAATGAAAGGACAGATAAAGCATCCAAAGCTACCCTGCTGCCACTCGTTTCCGAATGGAAGATTCCATATACTGATTTCAAACATGGTATCAATTAATATGTTTGTCATACTTGACAAAATATGTGGAATGAAAACTCCACAAACAAACTGGAGAACATCAAACCCACTATTGGAGAGTGGCATCCCTTGCATAGAAGGAATCTAGGAGATGAGGTGGTATTGTGCCGATCGCGTATAGGACATACATACCTGACTCATGCATAGCTTCTAAAGGGTGAACCTTGACCAGAGTGCATACCATGCCAGTATCCACTGACAATGGAACACATTCTTGTCGAGTGTGTCGACTTCCACCATGTGCATAGAAGTATTTTGACGCAAACTACATGAAGAAACTGTATGATGATGTACGCCTGAGAAAATCTTAGATTTTAAAGGGAATATGGTTTCTGTAACAAATGTGGACCATATGTTTTAAGGATTTTATATTTGCTACCTTTATCTTTTATTTTATATACATTTTACAGAATTTTAACATATTTACGTTTCTTATATTCTTGATTTCTACTTCATGTTTACATTTGTTTGGAAGAGTTTATCTTCATAAATTTTGGTGTAATTTCTTTTTACATTTCTCGGACTTTACATTTAGCTGGCACCATATAGCTATTATTGTGCTGAGGTGTCGTTAAACGATACTAAATACACGCTAGTCCAAAAGATGTATCACCACCTTTGAAAAAAGTCACAATTTGTGGTAATGGCAGAAGAACCAACGGTCAGCCCCGAGATTCAAGTGGATATGATGGGCATTCGGATTTAATATTGGAAGATGCTCCATTCGGATTTAATATCGAACTATTCTCGAAAGGGTTAGATTGTACATGCAAATTGTGTTTATTAAGACTTTTCAGAAAAACGGCCTGCAATTATTTTACACAAGCATTTACAAGTCGAGTACAGTCAGGTAACCTGTATAGCAGATTAACTCAACAGGTGCCAATCATGTCGGCGCCAACACACTCTATGTATATGCCATTCTCACCCCAGTCTTCATATGCAATGTATGCTTCGGGATCTTTAAGCAAATGTTATGATTGCTGATTGGCCAAAGTCAGTGAATGTGATGCTCAACATGATACATATGCTGCATGTTGACCTGGCTGTAAGCTACTACAAGGATAAAGATCCACAGCTTTAGACCCAACCTAATCAGGTGAAACTGTTGTCTACAACTGTACCTAACGCACAATCCCGACACGAAAACAATAGGTGTTTTTTTTTTTCGGGACGTAATCATTGTTTTATATCTCCCTTATAGGGACGGCTCTATCCGATGCGGTGAATGATTTGGTCTTTAACACTACTCGAACCACATTTTTAAAACTAAAATTTGACCCACAATTACTCAACATAAATATAATAAGTATGTTGCATTATTTAAAGAACAACCTTTCAATAATACCTTAAAACCATCGCATATGCAAATAATACAGTCAGTGCTTCCAAGTAGTGTATCTTCATGTTTTTTGATGATCTGCCTTAATACAAAGGTGGTTACGGGACTTTTTACTGGCAAATCTAGGAATAGTTATGTCCACCTCTCTCTTTCTCTCAGTCAGCGATGGAAATAAATGAGGTCTGTAATTATATCCCAAATCTTCGAGCTGTAATAAATTGTTGTAAACTAGCTATCTGTAATTCTCGTCGAAATGCTCCTTGCAAACTGGCCCCAACATTACAAACAATTCTCATAATGAAAACCATACTCGTATCTAAATTCCGATGTCTGGCTAGCGTTAACACAATGATCAATCAGATGTCAGAATCCCGCACTAGAGCATGATATTTGTTTGCACATCTTTGTATCTGTTGTTCCATCCATCGAGTATGTCCTCATGAAATACTTGTTGATCCAAGAAGATTAGCTCTGTTTGTAATTGGCTGTATGCATCGTTATTAATCAAATTATGGTATAGACTTTGCTTGCAATAGGCTGCTTCCATGATGCCTTTGTATAGTTGGTCTATCGTCTGCATATGGAACATGCGACGTTTCCGACTCAATGTACGCTAGGTGATCTGGTCCAAGATGTTCAGTTGGTGGATTTTATTTGGGGGTTTTCACTACACCTTCCATTCCCCGTGTGCGTCATTTAGTTGTTCACAAGCAGCAGCTATGTATCCTGTCATAGGTGTAACGTTGCGTTTAATTAAATCATCTCTTAAACGTTTTACTTATATGTGTCCTTTCAGGGATAAAAGTCAACCAAACCTGATGGAATCTCATTTGTACCCCAAGGCACAGTACTTATACCAACTCTTGTCTTTGCCTTCTCAACAACATCCCAGAATTGGTCAGCTCACTCGAGGTACAACATCACTTACGATATATTAGAGACGACAAAGCTATCCTGATGTTTGGAAGTCGACGGGAGAAATGTAGCGCCAAGAAATATTTCTTTGTATACTATCATAGGAATTAGTACTAATAAAAGATTTATGAAACCCCAAAGTTACCAACATTGGAAAACTATGGGCATTGTGGACAGACGCCAGTGTTTTTTTGTAACTATGGGCGGTAATAATTTCTCGCTGAGGAATCATATAGATAATACAGACCGGAAGGGCCATGGCTCTTTTGGATTCCTGGAAAAAAGTTTCCAGGTTGTAGAGCTACTACCTACTTTACAATATGCAAGCCAGCGCCGGAGCAAGGATATATAAGTCCATCCACCTGCGGAAGATAATAACAGGCTCCAGCTAGCCCTCAGATGTGCAGCCAGATTCATCTGCACTAATTACACAAACCATTTTCCAAAAGGTGTCACCACTATGATGAAGAAACTTGGATGAAATTACTGCAAAGAGGACTCCGTTTCCTGTGCACATCTGAGCTTACTAAAATTCAACTAGGATTGGGTGGCGTGGATTACAGACAATTTATAAGACTCGAAAAAAATGACAGAAGCACAGAAGGACGCAAACGTTTGTCCCCAACCTTTTGTCGATAGTCGTGAAGGATAAGAGCGACTGCCAACAAACATCACTGTTGCGGACACCATTAGCATTCTTAGCCACCCAATACCTATTACTGACGGCAATCATCAGATCTCTGAAAAAGTCAATCAGGCAGAGTTTGCATTTTAACTATCGGTTTATATTCTTTTCATTTTACATAGTATTGCACTTTGAAGATGCGGCTGTTCCATATCTGATATCGTTCGTAGGACTAGTTTGTTATGTGCAGTGCGAGGAATCCATCCTTTCTAGTATGAGGAAGGGACGTAGGTACACATACGAAGAACCGAATAATGTATAATGTGATGTTTTCAAGGCCCAGATAATACATAAATCTGTGTGAAGAGATATGTTATTGTCTATATATTTTCTTATTCTGTCCAGCCTCTCCCTTTCATCCAGTACCCGTATATGTTAGAAAACGAAGGTAAACTTTTTGTGCGCAAATCATAGTCGATTTCAGGAGACGCCTGCAAGCAAAAGAGCTTTAAAAAACTTGTAAGAAATTTCTTTCATTGGGAGTAAAACCTGGCATCGGTATGTACTACATTCAACTTAGATATTCATCTCCATATTACCTATTCTCATCGGCGGGTGGGGATGAGAAGTCATGCTGTCTAACTCAATCTTTCTCTGACATGTTATATCCTTCTGGATCGTGATCACAGCTCCTTAGCATATGTCAAAGATCACGATGCACTATCTATTCCAAACTTGTCAGTTTATGAGGTTTGCCATCGGTGGTTTTCGATGCTATTACACGGGTTTAGGACATGAAGGATTCAACTTATCGAAAAACAGCTCTTTTCTTTATTTCCACATTACGTAATGAACAAAAAGAACAATGGATTATAAATATTCATAGATCACCACATTTAAGAGTTTTGATCATTTAACCGTTGAAATAAACACATAGTAATTGTTTTATTTATTTTCTATAAAAGCTGGAAACGTTTCATTCAATGTGTCGTAATTTTTTTTAAAGAATAAATCGTCAACTACATCAAATCATGACTTGAGCAAAAACATTTCTAATGGAAGGACAAAACCTTCAATGCCTTAAACATAGTTTCGGTATGTGCATCTTCAATTTGAAATTCGACATATATGAATTTGGACTACAAAAATATATACTTACTTTATTCCAAGGCTTAATTCCAATGAATTCTCAGAGCGTTGCATGGGCGATGTATCCTAAAAGAAGCATGATTTTGCCCATGTGTCTTTCCTTCTCGCACACATATACAAATTTCTGGTAAAGGATAAAAAAATCATGTGGCTGAAACTATTTACTCTTTTGATTTCTTTTCGAGTCTCTGAAAGCGGACCAAAAATGTCACGGTCTTACACTCACCATGTCAATATGTAGACACGTATCGCAGCAAGCCTGTCATTTGTGTTTCTTCACAATGTTGTCAGAGGAGAAATCGTTGCGGAAGGTCAGAGAGTGTGTGCGTATTTTGTTTGTGTGTGTGCTTGTGTGTGTTTTATCAATCTTTCGATGGATTGTGCATGTGAATTTTTGTAGTGATAGTCGACACGACAATGGGAGAAATTCCTATTATCGTCTTAAGGCTATTTTTCTGCCATGGTTTGTGGACTTGTTTATACTCTGTATTTATGTATCGATCTATATCTCTATCTTTATATCTATATCTTTCCTACCAATATATATATATATATATATATAGATATATATATATATATATATATATATATATATATATATATATATATATATGATTTCACTGAAGGGCCCACCATTACTTTTGTATATATTAGTGGTAAATAGTTTCACTGATAAATGTCTTCTGTGCATTCATTCTTCGGGTCTGTATTTCCTTCAAATTTTGGAGATTTATATACAATGCAGCGAACACAAAATGGATAATATTACATAAAAAAATATGAAAGAAGAAACATATAATTAGAACATGTTACATTTACTTAAAGTTTCCAAATGAATGTACATCATATGTACACTCAGACACACACACGCACGCACAAAGAAAGACGAGAACGTACACAGTATATGCATGATTTTGACCCTGGTAATGGTCCAGCATTACATGATGAAGGCTCGTTCCTGGCATTAGGCGACCGAGGCAGTCTTCATTCGTGAGGATAAAGGCGATATGGTCTTATCTTATCAGGTAAATTTACGTTTTATGTACATCCAATAAGGATTTCTATTTGGATTTGTCTATAACCTTGATTATAGTCTATGTTCAATGAAAAGAAACGAGATTATACTGTATAGTTATTAAAATAAAAGACAGAGCTAACAAGGAGTAATTTGGTCGCAATTGGCTGCATCCATGATGTCTGTGTACAGTTGGCGATGGGTGACGTAACCCGCGGATCCGGGTTCGAATCTCCGTAGAGTATGAATTAAAATTCTCTAACCTGGATGATAATATTATTTATTCGTATTTAAAAGTGCTGGTAATGTTGTCAAGCATTCTCCTGTAGAATTCAGGGATAGCACTTTCCGCTCTGTTTGGGGTGTATATTTGTAATTCTCTATAATAACTTCTGTATACCTTGATTTCTGTAATAGGAATCCAAATGGACTGTGTACTTAGACGAGAATTGATTACTGGGTCGACACGCGGTTATGTATGCTACGCACGAATGCCTATACCACAGACTTTGTAGCATCATTTTTTGGTGATGTGTGCATGGTCTAGATTGGATACTCTTTGATGCTTACAGGCAAGGCGATGGGTGCCGTAACCTGCTGATCGAATCTACGTAGAGTATGAATTAAAATTCTCTAACCTAGATGATAATATTATTTATTCGTATTTAAAAATTATGCTCATGTTATCAAGCATTCTCCTGTAGAATCCAGGATAAGCACCTACCGCTTTGTCATGTGTGTGTGTGTGTGTGTGATGCTCATACACAACACTCACTCAGTCTTTGTCAGACGTTTAATATCTTTCCAGATCTTGACCCCAACTCAATGGCATGTGTCAACGATCACTATCCATTATATATTCAAAAACAAATTGTTAGGCTACTATTTTTACCATCAACAATCTGGCTGGTTTTTGATACTATGATGCGGATTTAGCACATTAAAGATTAAAGTTTTCGGAGAACGACTTTTTAATTTAATACGACGGTCAACGAAATATAAATAGCTTCTGCAATCAATGCATTCAAGGCATTTTGGTTATTAGACCACTGAAAAAATAAACTTGTATAATATTTCTCTCTCTCTCAAATTCGACCCTATATTTAACCATAACTCTATGCCAAGAGTTTCCAGATATATTGTTTATCTTGAAAACAGTTTGATATGTTTGATCAACTCTGTTCTTCTTATATTGTTTGCATTGATTAATTTATTTACTCATTATGTACCTTACAATGTTGCATGAAAATATTCAAGTTAAACATGGTAATTATTATTCGTTTCAGTTAAGCTGGAAATGTTTAATTCACTGTGTGCTGAAAATATCTTTTTCCACCTAATAAATTTTCAAGTGTGACAATGTGACTACACCAAAAGCATTTAGAATGGAAGGGCTCAATATGTTAAACATGTTTGCATTAATTATACATTCCAATTAAAAGAAGACATGAACTAATTTTTGAAAAAAAGTATTTTAAAACCCTTTTCTGATGCATGGACCACACGAGTCTAATTGATATTTCTTTAACCGTATTCCCGTGTCCTTACTGCTAATAAGACAAACAGTTAATGCAAGTTACATTGAGGAAATAATGTATGGTAACTATCTAATGTAATTATCGACCTTTAATGGTCGTTATGGGTAATACAACTTTTTAAATGGAAGAGCTAAATCTGCAAATAATTAATCATATTTTCATTTATAAAATATTGAATTTAAAATACAACATGAATTAATTCTAAAATTTAAACAACATTGTTTTAACCCCAGTTGTTAAAGATTTGATCTAAATACTTTTAAGTCCTTGCCTCAAGGAAGTTTTTCTCTCACTTAGTCAATATGTAGGCAAGTACCCCACAAATCCTCACTTAGTATATAGGCAAGTACCCCACAAATCCTCACTTAGTCAATATATAGGCAAGTACCCCACAAATCCTCACTTAGTCAATATGTAGGCAAGTACCCTGCAAATCCTCACTTCGTCAATATGTAGGCAAGTACCCCACAAATCCTCACTTCGTCAATATGTAGGCAAGTACCCTGCAAATCCTCACTTCGTCAATATGTAGGCAAGTACCCCGCAAATCCTCACTTAGTCAATATGTAGGCAAGTACCCCGCAAATCCTCACTTCGTCAATATGTAGGCAAGTACCCTGCAAATCCTCACTTCGTCAATATGTAGGCAAGTACCCCACAAATCCTCACTTAGCCAATATGTAGGCAAGTACCCCGCAAATCCTCACTTAGTCAATATGTAGGCAACTATCCCGCAAATCCTCACTTCGTCAATATGTAGGCAAGTACCCCACAAATCCTCACTTCGTCAATATGTAGGCAAGTACCCCGCAAATCCTCACTTAGTCAATATGTAGGCAAGTACCTCGCAAATCCTCGCTTCGTCAATATGTAGGCAAGTACCCCGCAAATCCCCACTTATTCAATATGTAGGCAAGTACCCCACAAATTCTCACTTAGTCAAGATGTAGGCAAGTACCCCACAAATCCTCACTTCGTTAATATGTACGCAAGTACCGCACAAATCCTCACTTCGTCAATATGTAGGTAAGTACCCCACAAATCCTCACTTAGTCAATATGTAGGCAAGTACCCCGCAAATCCTCACTTAGTCAATATGTAGGCAAAAAAGTGTCAAAACGTCTTTCATATATTTTATTTTGTGTGTACTTCTTGTGAAGGTCGGATGATAACGGGCAAAGTTCTATTATTGTCTTAAGGGCCATTTTCAAATCATGGCTTTAGCTTTGTGTATTCTCTGCGTCTATCTATCTATCTATTTATCTTTCTATCTCTCTATCTATCTATATATTTATCTTCCTAGCAATATATTTACGCATACCTGTCTGCTTGCTGCCTGTCATATGTTTATCCATATATTTGTCTGACTGTCCGCCTTGTATATCTCTTGATATTTCTTTGTATTTGCCAACATAACTACTCATCTACAAATAAGCATCCCTTCATCTATTTAGCATTTATGTCACTGCACTCGCTAGTGTATAAATTCTTTCTTTCATCATAGCATTATCACCAGAAACTAAATATCTTGGAAGTCTTTAAATATCATAGCTAGTGTCAAGCAGGGCTTTCTTGAGTTTATTATCTGGATTCAGCTTTAGGGTATGGTCAGTATTCCTTTGAAACTAGGAAGTGTGGTAATTGTTTCAGTATATCATATAGCCAAATTAAACATAGCCATTGATTTTCGTTTACAGTACGTATACATACTCATTTCATTAAAATCTATTTTCGCACCGACTTTGCATACATTAGTGATATAACACCATCAACAAATAGTTTTCCTGATAAATTTCTTGTATGCGGCACTCCTCCAACTTTCAGATCAATAGAACAAAATATACACCTCTAGCAAATCTACTTTAGAATATGACATTCGAGACGTGGGGAGTTGGAAAGAAGGGATCATGCCCTTGTTAAATTTGCTTTATCGTACGTGAAACATTAAAATAGTTGATTAAGCTACATACCGGATTGGGGATCTGAACAGAGGGATTTGTCAGTCAAGATCTGCGTTTCTTCTGCCACTGATTCAATTTTTTAGCGGACGCTAGAGCATCATATTTATTAAATTTGTTTTGTTACATGCGGGTGTTTTGGAGCTGTTTTTATAGCGTAAAGTAAAAGGGAACATCCATGTTGGAGTGTCTTTCTTAAATTCGTGCGAGAAAGGTTTACCATACTAACAGAATGGTGTGCCTGCCACGTACGATGAAAATAGAACAGTCTGCTCGGCAATATTGGACTGCTTTTCTCACTCATAAGCAGCAAAAATTCTACTAAAATTGAAAAATGGTGTATTCGCGGCACTCACCATGTAAAGAAAAAAAGGGTATCCGACATGAATGTATTTTATCGACGATAGTATGTCCCCATTCCACTTTATGTGAATGCACAGTTAAGTGGAGGGGAGATTTATAACGAAGTGCATCGACGACTCTTGACTTGCTAAGATGACGCAAACGCGACATGTAACTAAAAGTGACCTACATGTCCTTTTCTTGCTCCATTGAATATTATCATTCTTTGCATCTACATGTAGGTATGTTTCCTTAGTCTAAGACACTGTTGCATATATGGTTATAAAATCTCCTGTGTGGATTCATTTTTATCACTTATGTTAGCACCCATAAAATAAATTGTGGTTACAATGACCTACTTGTCTTGCTAAACTAGCTATACTAAGTTTTGGGGTTATGTACTGTACAGCGATGCAGGCGAGACATAGAATTCAACAGAATTTTCTGTTGTTTCATTCTTGGCAAAGACCTTTAAGTTTGTATCAAATGATATGCGCGAAAGAAGAGAATTGTTTTTTTAATTTGAATTTCATAACACAGTAAAAACTATGTTTGATGCAATATATCACTCGCATCCTCTCTTAGTACTTTACTAAAGTACCAGTTTTATTCTTGTTATTTTATTCTTTTTTTTACAATATTTTCGAGGCACAAGCACTCTTTTAAAATTTAGATCTAAAAATAAAACCATGCTTATTCTTTCAGTACAACCTTCATTCCACTCACAATCATTCATACCTCCACTGCCACGCCACATCCCCGCCTCAACAACAGCAGTGTAAGAATAGACAATTTGTTTATCTTACACAGGTTACCAAAGCAGAGCAAAAGACAAAACACAAGTACCAAAATGTCATGACCTTGTAATTAGAGTGATGTAGAAAACAGATATATAGAGGATATCTACTTGTTTGAGTAGATATACGGAAATATTTCACGAGTGAAGTGGAAACATTTTGTATTGTCACTATTGGCGACAATACAAAATGTTTCCACTTCACTCGTGAAATATTTCCGTGTATCTACTAAACAAAACGTAGATTTTGTTTAAATCTATATTTTTTAAAGACAAAACCCGTCGATTTACATGGATGTTCTCCATTCTGTGCCAATGTGATTAACAGCTGCATTAATACATTGATAAAAAATAAGTTCCTAAATTGTACAATAATTTTGGGACAGCGACCTTTTACAAATTTAGATTCTACATATCATGCTTCAAATTCTGTATTTTGTCAAAAAGATGACTGTATTCGTACAAAAATGAAGAGATTTTTTAAACACATTTAATGCTCGGATTTATACTGTTGGGGTGGGGTAATGTTGAAACATCACAGAGCGGTTGTATCTGACGGACTTCAGAGCGTAACATCTTTAAACAACATATTTTAATGATTGTGAGTTTACTTGTAAGGATTTTCATTCTTTATTTTGTTTATTATTTTGTGGCCTTGGCAAGCTTGCAGTCTTGTTCGGTAGCAGATGATGCATCCAATTTTCGATTGTCACTTAATTTTGATTTGCAATCAAAACATGCCGTATCGGTTCCATTTATTCCTCAATTGGAAAATTAAAACATATTGAAACCAGTCGTCGGATAGACTGTTTCGTCGTTCTTCTGAATTAATGGGAAATTTCTATCAAGGTAAAAACTAGGAAACGCAATTTTATCTGGTGGTTAAATATATTGCATTCTAGGTCTGTGTAATTAGCAATTTATCATGACCCAAGTTTATATAGGAATAATTTCCGTGACTTTATCAGTCATTGGCTAGAATATCGTGTCAATAATAAGCACTATGACGTGTTGGCGGCCATTTTGTTACTTTAGTGGCAATTTATGTCTTTGTGTTCTAACTATGCTATTGCAATGAAACCTAATTAAATTCGATACTCATAAACTTTAAATTTATTACAAGAAGTGAACAAAATATGTAGAGTTTTTTTTGTGTATTAATCGTGTGGTTTAAGCACATTATTGATGATACATGTATTGTAATTTGCAATGCCAACATAAGTTATCCTTCGTTTCAAAGAATAGATTGATGAATTAACAAAAGTATTATCTTGAGCTGGCAATGAAATTTATTTTGATGTATTTTTTATGCAATGTAAATGACCGAACCCGACACTGTGATCTAAAACTTCCTTGTTCGTATCCGGTTACATGGTATAATCTATCAGTATTTACAGAATAAAAGGAATTGCGATTGGAAAAAGGATAAGAAATACTGCTTAAATAGACGATACAGGACTGCAAATTCATTCGTATGTGCAGCTGTAATGAAAGCAATGAAGGTTTCATATGCATGTATTGTCATATTTCTTTATCTTGATATTGTTCACTTCAGGGTGGCAAAAACAAGTCAATACTTAGTAAAATGTAATAGAGAGAAAAATAAATGTTTAAATGACATATCTACTAAAGGTTTCATTGCAAAGGAGGTAAGTGTTTATGACTGTTCTGTAAACTGCTTTAAACTGTATGCCTGTTTGATTCTCCTTTTCGTATCTAATTACTATCACCTCTTTGTTACATTTACCGATATTTATCGTCTTTTTTTAAAAAAAATCGATATAATTCTAAAACATTCCTGAAGATTATCTGTAGACTTCATTTATAAAATCGTGATAATTCAAAAATAGTTTCATACCTTACATATAATCATGATCAATTAAAGAATATTTGTTACGTTGTCTGTGTTAAAGTTTCACGTCGTCTGTACTACTTTTCAGACGAAGTCATGTTTTATATGCAATGTGGTATGCAACTTAGCAATGAATAAGGAATAGACAGGATATATGCTATTCTTTAAAAAAAAAAAGAAATATAAAACCATGCACTTGCATATACGTACTGTAAACAAAATAGAGAAAAGTTCCAAACCTTCTGCGTTACCTTGTTATATTGAAAGCCCAGCTCTCGTTTTTATAGTATCTGGTTTCGTTTGCTTGCATAGAATATGTGTACATCAATTATTTATGAATAGCTTCATATTGATATCACCCAGCGGACTTCATTGTTAACTCAGGTTGTGTAACGTGTTTCTTATGTGGCATTATACATTCATGTATAATTTGTCTTATTTTGTAAAAGCCTACGGTTATTTACTGAATACTGCGTACTAGGCTTTCACACATGCAGCTTACAAACGATGCATAAGCTCAGGTCCTGTATGTCAAGTTAGCTTGGAACTAGCATTTCTACATACTTATCAAATTGCCTAGAAGCGACGAACTCTTTGTCATTATTCAACTTTTATTCGATATGTTTCCTAGCCCCATCCTTTGTTTTCAGCCAAACAAATGTACACCTATTTAATATTAAATATTGTACTCGATACGTAACTTTTCAACATTATAAAAGAAAATTAATTTAAAGAGGAAACTGTAGGAAAATTAGTGATGTGGTTATCTCCGTAAGATGTATGAGCTGTATTGTAAACGTTTAGTTCCTTATTCCCTTTATTGCAAAAGGTGCAGCTGTAATACATTTATTTGGGGGTGGGTGGGGGGATTTTATTACAAAATATGAGTTCTGTCCTTTTTTTTGTAGAGTATATTATATCTGATATTGTATTATGCTGAATAATTCCCTTTGTGAAGTTAGTTTTCTATTTCATTACAGACCAATGTGCCTGGCTTTTACAGCGCAGAGGACCCAAATTCACCATTGAATACAACGAACAATACATTGGTTGGTAGTAAAAAAAAATTCATGAATATGTTTATTATTTAAAATACCTGTTAATAAAAAGTAATGTTTCGATAGTATTGTATCATAAATTTACATCATGAAAATGATATTTTACTTATATTAGCCTCTGACACGGTGCCTTTTCAGCTAATTTATATATAAACAAAAAAATCATAGATTTCAAAGTTGAGAGTTTCATTGCTTAGTCAAGAGTATTTTTGTCCTTGAATGTGATTTGCCTTTTCAGGCCTTATATTTGTAGACAGAGCTAAAATATGTGGAACTCTGCAATTTCTAAGATATGAATCAGTGGGCAAGCTCCTAGGTACGAAAACTCTTTCTCATGCAAACATTAATCTGTCCCGGGAGTAGAGAAACATCCTAAACAAAAATGTTAGTCACACCTACTGATTCAATTTTCATTCTCTACAACTGTATATGTGGTTATAGGGTGGGAATCTCAATAGTTCACAGATATGACCCAGGGGCTTAGTATTGAGATTTAGGGAAACGTCTTACAAGCACTTGAATTCAGCTTTTCATGCTCTACAACTGTATATATTATTCTTGGGTGGGAGTTTAACAGTTTCAAAGATATTGTCATATTGAATTCCATCTTCATTATTCCGCTTCTTGCATTAACATCAAAAGTCCAAAAGTGTTGGCATAATCTTAATCCATCGAAATAACATCGAGCCAAGTTTCAAGTTTCTAGCCCATAGTCAAATAGCTCTAAGATGTAACTTTATCTGATATATCCGCTGTATACTTGTAGTGTATTCCTATTTGTGTTAGGACTTTTTCCCTTCGGATTAATATGTAATTGCGTTCAATTTTATTTGGATTAATATATTCCTTTCTTGTTCATGGAATTTGTTTCTTTCTGTCATGGATCATTTTTATTTATGAAAATTTCGTCTTACTCCGCCTATTATGTTAGTTGAAAATTTACTTTATTATTTGTAATTTGCATGGATAAGTATTTACCATTATTTGTACTTTTATTAGTAAGATAATGTCAAAAGTTATATATACAGAACATTTTCAAGTCGAAATTTCCGAATTTGTATTTTGAGGAAGATAAATATATTTGAGAAATGATTTTTTATCCTTATTTTTAATTTTTAAAAGTGTACTTTGTCCTTTTATTCAGTTTACATGTATGCAGTATGTGGATAATTAATTGTCTCACGCAGTACACACATGATGTGATCTAACCGCCAGAACAAGGTAGTTAGAGTGCAAAACGTAAGCTCCGCTACCTTGTTTGTACTAGAATATAATAGCTCAAGGTGCGCCATTACCAAAAGAAATGTCACATTGACATAATAATGAAATAGTAACAGTATTATTGGAATTTAACTTTTATCACTGATAAAGGAAGGGAACAGTGAGTTTTACAAGCCTAAAAGTGAGATTCGAGGTGTTTTCCATTAGGTCATTGTGATGTTTGTGCCAAAACAGCAATGTTTAGTTCAGATATTTGTTCTAGACCAAGCCCAACGTCGATTACGTAGAGAATCTTGTCTTATCGAAGTGAAATGTTAAAACTTTGCTGACTTATTGCTTTAAATTCAAATGAGCACATTTTCAAAATTAAAAATAAATCTAATTAATACATTTGAGTTATCAAAGGTCAAAGTTCCCATAAGTTCTCTATCGTATCGGCTACTTTGAGGGACCTTGCCAATTTGTGCTAACTTGTGCAAACAGATACTCCAAGCAACAGCTGGTGACCCTGCTATTAGTCGTACGTGGAGAGATAAATATTGAGATGATAAGTAAAGTAGACTTCGAAAGTGGTTTGTTGGTTGTATTTTAACAGCACTTTTAACACATGATTGGCAATATCATGGAGAGGAAATGGTAGCTAAGTGCCTTTCCGAAGAACATACCTAGGCAGCTACCATTGGCTGGCCTGTGTGGGTAACGAACAGGCAACTCTTGGATTACGAGTCCGACGCTCTACCAACTGAACTACCACGATTCTCCTAGCGTATTTGATAGAATCAGTAGTGTGTGCTTGGTTGTAGGAAAGAAGAGTAAGCCGATTAGAAAGAGTTGTGCCTCTCCCAGATTTAGATTACCAGTAGTCCCCATTCCGCACGAGTAAATTCTTATCTCTTTTCATCAAAGACAATTATTCCACAAACATTTATGTGAAGTCAAGGTGCATTAAGCCCGAAAGTATACGTTCAGCCAACGAGTTTTATTGACCTGAATATAACCTATTGCGATGCATATCATACATTAAAAAAAATAATTAATTGGCTAATATTCTGTTCAATAATGAAGTGATCTATCTACATTTGAAGAATTAACACATCATTTGACGCAAATACAGAATTTAGATTATTTTTTTCAGGCCACCATATACTGATCGATATATTCGTAGGTTGGGTGGAGAGAACATATCTGACCACTCATTAATATTGTAAATACTACATAAAAGTAAAGGAACATGATGTAACTAACATGTATACGATATACAAGGTTATGGACAAGTTTGATAAGTACCAGTTTCGTACGAGTTGCCAATAAAACACCGAGAACACGGAATAATCAACACGGCTATATACCCTCCACCACTTAGGGGATCTGCACTCGTGAAGAGTGCTGTGCGTCCTTGGTGTCTTCTTTTCATATTTGTCTTTAGAATAAAAAGTTACAGATGTGTTTATGCATAGCGACGTGAGATCTCATCAGGTATTAAACTTATAAAACCAATGCATGTACTTGTGTCTGTCGTTGACAGTGAAGAAATGAAATATTAAAAACAAATATTAGTGCAATTTCTTCGTTCAAATAAATAAGAAAGTATTTATTTATTCATTTATTTATATATTTTGTGTTTTGTTTTTGTTGTCATTTGTCACATTCGAAGAAAAATATATTTAACGTAATATACCTAAAGCAAGCGTTGGTATTTACGATGTGTCATTGATTCAAATGTGCACCGATTACACTAATGTTAAGCATGTTTACCGATCAAATTCAATCCTGACAGGTTGCAATTCAGTTTATCTAACCAGCTGACAGATTCGTCTCAAATCTTACCCTTGGCCAGATTTAAAAGCTGATTCCATATTGAAACAGCAGAGTAGGAAAATACAACTTGAGGGCCTGAGGTGTGGCAAGGTACGTGCTATGGAAAAGGGTGCCGCAAAGTAAACAACCAACAGCTGACAAGATATATGTGAGAATGCACAAGGACTTGCTTGAAACTACACACTGCCGTATCTAGGATATTTTAGAATGGAAATCGATTCGATGAATGATATTTAGGCTAAAATAGATTTTGCTATTGAACAGATTAATCTTATAATCACTGAAGATTTTAAATGTTGCACAGACTGTGAAAGACGATAAAGTGAAGAACATGCAACGTGTTGAAACTTTATTAAAAAATCATTTAAAAGTACATAAAAATATGAATACTAAAATATCTCGAATTCTGTTGAGATATTTGGTATTTTTCTCTACATGGAAAGTGGTTCAAGACTATATTTGAAAACATGTCGCTTTAATTACTTTACGTTTACACTACAGGAAAATGGAGGCCTGTCGATAGAAACAGGAGGGTACGGGTACGCAGGAAACGTCAAGTTCGCAAAAGTCGAATCCAAGAGCAAAGCAAAACTGAAGGTCATTGACGGGGTTCGTAATAAAGTTATTAATTAATTATTTTGATAACAATATTTCTTATTTTCTACAATATGTTTAGACACGAAGCCACATTATTTACGTTTTTGCATGAACTTTAATCAGTTCATGCTCCGGACTTAAGAAAATACAATGCTATTTTGTTTTGCAACTTCCATTCATTATGTTGTGTGAATCTAGCTATTATGTCTAAATTTACACTAACTTCTATTTTTATAATTTCATCAAAATGAGATCCCGAATGTTGACCAATTTACAAATAGCAAAAGATGAGACACAATTAAGGATCTTCCTAATTAGATAGTAATTATTGTCATAATGTCGTCTCAACACGATCTCACGAAATAAACTGGTTTCCATTGAAGTCCCACATAGCTTGATTGCTACTGATTTTAGCCATGGAAAGGATATGCTCACCATTTCGTTGAAAACTTGAACTTGGATGAAGATTTAGGCCTACTCGGCCTGCTTAATTAACCAGAGAACATTTTCGGCTGAGAATAGATTGGAAAAAGATTTTCACATCATCATGTTTAGTGTTTTCGACCTTGATGCTTTTCGGGTATCTTCATAATTATCACCAATTCCAGTAGGAAGCTTGGTGTAGACTATTGTCAACCAGAAATCAGTCAAGAACTCGTTGTAAATGATAACTTTCTTATGTCTATTATTTAGTGGGTTCTTTTCTAATCGAATCGCCCATATATACTTCCAATCGTTCGTGGGCATAACGAAATGGCTCTTAGCGAAGCCTTTCTCGAAAGATATTTTGCTTTATGTTTGTCTTAGGACTGTTGTGAGTGAACAAGTATGATGACCAATGCTGTGGTGATGGCCTTTATTCGTGGAAGTTACTCGTTTGAATCTTGCATCCAATATATTGCCCTTGTTTGTAAACTGTTTTCTCCAAGGCATTGTGATATTTGTTATGATTCATCTAATGCTTCTGATTATCCCAACACATTCAAGATATAAAGATCAGGGAGTCCGATATATAGATTTGAACCTTCTTGTAGTCACCGCAGGTTTCGCACAGAGTAAAGATTAATTATCGATCAGTAGAAGGGCCTTAAATCTTCTGGTCTTGTGGTGGTTTATCTGTCTCCCTTGGAGTAGAACGTTCTTGTATAAGTTATCATGCAGCCGGTTAGAGGTTCCCATTATTACTATCATTAGTAGTAGTAATAGTAGTGGTAGTAGTATTGTTGTTGTTGTTATTATTATTATTATTATTATTATTATTATTATTATTCAAGGCCAATAGTGTGATGCCGCTGATTCTTGCTTTTTGTTCCTGAGATCAGACTATCTCCACCCGAAGATTGTCCTTCTGCTACTTCTACTCGATCAGTAGAAGGGCCTTAAATCTTCTGGTCTTGTGGTGGTTTCTCTGTCTGTCTCCCTTTGGAGTAGAACGTTCTTGTATAATTTATCATGCAGCCGGTTAGAGGTTCACATTATTACTATCATTAGTAGTAGTATTAGTAGCGTTAGTAGTATTGTTGTTGTTGTTGTTGTTATTATTATTATTATTATTATTATTATTATTCAAGGCCAATAGTGGGATGCCGCTGATTCTTGCTTTTTGTTCCTGAGATCAGATCTCCACCCGAAGATCGTCCTCCTGCTTCTTCTACTACACAGTAGCATTGGATTCCTCTCTTTCTTTGCCAATACATTGTCTAGCCATTTGGTTGTTTTGATAGGTCCGAATGTTGAAGTCCAGGAAAACGTTGGCTCTGCCGTATATCTGATAATTAAAACGCCCGTGCCGTTAATATGTGTGACTGTTAAGCCGTTGTTCAGTTTCGAACCCATTGGTTTCTCAACTCTTCAAATGTACTTTCTTATAATGTACTTTCTTATTTTTAATTCTTCTTGTATCGTTCAATCTCTGATCTTTGTCAAGTCTGGTGAGTTCTCCTTCAATTTTAGTACTTGATGCTCTGAGTAGGATATTTGTCTATTTCAAACTTCTGTTGGGTGTTTCTGGTAAAGCGTCTCAATCTCTGACCAAAAGTGTGTATCAGTGTTTCGTTCTTCACCACAGGAGTACAGTGTGTATGGAGAAAAGTTGATTTAGCTTTTGTTTTTTTTTGTAACGATATCGAGCTGTATTTGTTCTCAGAATACGAATGAGAGAGATTTGTGCCTATATGAACAGAAGAGTGATATTAAGTCATCAGGGAAGACTCTACACTTGCTACATCCATAAGTATACTGTTCTGTAACCTAAAGATTGATCTCCTAAACGTCATGTTGTTGACTATGATTCTCTCTCCAACAAGCTCTAAACATTAAAATATACACAAATTAGTTACGGTTTATTTGCATTATGTTTCTTCCACCTTCTACGGTTCCAGAGCATCAGATGTTCAATTAGCAATTGATTCTTAGCTCATTTTGACTTTGTTTAATAGCACTTGTGATTTCTGTAAAATCATTCCTGTGAGCAACTATTATACCATTGCCATGAACCTTGTGATTGGTTTATGATTGTTATCTGTAGCTCTTTATCCTCGTCTTTTGTTTTTGGTATTCTTCATTGTGGTATACTTCTTACTCACTTACAGTCATGCATCTGTATGGTTGAGGAAGCATAAATGCTTGTAAGATTCTTGTTCTACAATTAATTGCCTTCAGTTTGTCTCGGGGCTTCTCAATTGTGCATTTCATGAAAATATTCTCATGGGTTACGTTATCGTATTTCCTCTTCTCGAGAAAGAGAATTTTTTTTGTTCAGCCACTATGCATTGCCGTTGCGTTTGCTAGATTGGTCTAAAACGTCTCTCCAAAATCAATGTGGTGATGTTCTGCTGGACAGACATGGAATTGTGTTCATTCTTAATTACACCTTTTAACATTCTGATACTGATGTTATTACGTTTGAAACAATCTGCTTTGTTTTACTTTGTCCAAGTATCTGTTAATCTTTACTTATGCTGTTTTTATTTACCTTTCTAAGTCTTTTACCTTGTGTGTGTGTATGTATATATATATATATATATATATATATATATATATATATATATATATATATATATATATATATATATATGTATATATATCCACAAGTGCACTTGTTCTTGATTTATTCCTATCGGCCGTGGACATTTTCCCTAATGTTTCAACCTTTCTCGTCTACTGATAAATCCCATCTTCACTTCAATTTTTATCGGCATTTTCTATTTGTATGGTTGTGCTACTCCTTTTGTGGTGTTGTTTTTGCTACAGCGCCCATGTCCTTGATTCCTGTGATTATAGCTGCATCACCGTACAAGATGTTTGATTCTACCAAGCTTTCCCTCCGAATTAACGGCAGTGTTTACTTGACCATTTGTACTTCAGGCATGAGAAATTAGTACCTTTAGGGACATAATCTTTTACTATACTTGATATTGTGGTAATAATTGCCTCATCAGTCTTATTCATCCACAACTCCAGCACTATGTCTTTTTTCACCATGATCTGTCGAATCTGTAACAGCTACGTTCGCCATAGTTTCTTAACTCCACTAGTCAATTGTGCAAGTGTATGGCATTTTACCATAGATGCCTGTCCGTGGTTCGTTTAACAATCATTCAAATGTTTCTGATTTGTATAATTAGTGCTTGCGAGCATTCTTCCATTCTGTCTAGAGTTTATGCATTTTTCCTTTCTAGACTCTTCACGCTGGCCTACATTTCAAGTAACATTCAGTCACCGATTTGTTTTCTTACTCAAGCATACTTCTGTCAACCCCATCGGCCTATTTTGCTGTATTGACTGGTATCCTGCACGTGGTCCCATATAATATATAGTGACTAGCAAGTGTTATATAATACCCACTCTATTATAATTATTATTATTATTATTATTATTATTAATATTATTAAGGTTGAGCTGGTCGAAGAGCAAATTTACGAACAGCGAGTGACGAAAACTCGGGATGCCAACTGGGTGGATATGTGGGCTGTGGTATGTATCGAATATGTTCTCTCCTTATGCTCTGAGTAGACCGAGACAGTATAATAAAATGTTGTACGACCGTGACAGTCCTCGATGTGTTGCATTCGACGGATGACGGAACGCTATTTGACCGAGTCGTGATTCAAGAATTGGTGAACTGCAGCCTAACGCTTACCGCCGTCTGTCAGAATAAAGCGGACCGCCCTAGTTGTATGCCACTTGTCTTGTACTGACTTGGGTGAATCGGAAATTAGCAAAAACTTTATTTGGTACCACGTCTTTTCGTGAATATTATTGTTATTAGTATTTAATTTGCCCGTCCGGCTCATTTTGTTTTGTGCTTTTTAAACTTTAAACCCATTTAAAATGAGAGGATGAAACTTTGCATGTATATATATATATATATATATATATATATATATATATATATATATATATATATATATATGTATAATTACTAGAAGATATGCTTCGTACCATACGGGATTTTTATATTAAAAGTCAAGGTCATAGCTCAATATTTTCAGTTTTCTGACACACTATTCTTTCTTTTTACAACTTTTCAGCCGTTTGAGATAAAGAGATGAAACATTGTATGCATCTATCATCAATAGTAGGCGTGTCGCGCACCACATCTGGGGTCATAAGTTCAGGGTCAAATGTCACAGCTCAATATTTAAGTTTCGCCAAACTTTCCATTCCTCTCTTTAACAATGGAGCCAATCAAAATGGAAAGGTCTCACATTTGGTATACTTATATAGCGTTACTAGAAGGTGTGTCGCTTTCCACATTGTGACATATCTTAATATCAGGTCACAATCAATATTTCAAGTTTGGCATTACACTTTACTTTTCCTTCAATAACTTTCGAGCTGTGTGAGGTAAAGGTGTGAAACTTGATGTGTTTGTATATCATTAATAGAAGGTGTATTACATGCCACAGTTGGGGTAATATATTTGAGGTCAACGTTACAAATTTATATTTTTAATTTTATGACACATTTTCCTTTCCGCTCTCTACGATAAACTGGTAAAACTCGATGTACATGTATATTATAACAAGAAGACGTGTTGATAACCTCATTGTGAATCCTATCTTCAAGGTCAGGGGCATTGTTTCAAGGTCAGGGTTATTGTTTTAAGTTTTCCATTATACATGTCTTGCTTCCCTCTCACGCTCAAGCCATTTGAGATAAATATATGAAACTTGGTATCAAAGTCATTGAGATAAATATATGAAACTTGGTATATTTATATATTATCACAAAGTATGTTGCAAACTACATGGTGCGGGGACTATCTTTAAGATCAAGGTCCGAAGTGAATCATTTTGAGTTTCTGTCATATTTCATTTCTCGAGTAAAACTTAAGAGCAATAAGAGATAAATAGATGGAACATGATGGACTTATATATTGTCACTGGAAGATGTGTTGCCAACAACATTCAAGGTCCGATCTTCAAGATCAAAGTCAAAGGAAAGTATTTTCTTTGTTCCTGCTCCATGACTCAAAGGATTTAGGAGGTACATAGATGAACCTTGGTATAGTTTGTTTTCTAAATTTAATGACACTCCACTTAGCACAATCAAAGTTGTATCTTCACGGTCAAGGTCACTGATAGAATTTTGCACCCCTTTTCTGCACATAATTGTTATAATGCCCTCGGAGATAGAGCCATTAAACTTGGTTACTTTCCATGTCCGAGTAGAAACCTACAGCTATATTACAAAAAGGCCAGAGTTCATAATTGTACACTTTGGGTGGAATTGTAAGCGGTGCTGGGTTGGGTCAAAAAGTCACCGAATTTCCTTATTTATTTATTTATTTATTTCACGTTGATTGCGCAAGTTCTACCAACTTGTACTAATGCGCTCTTAGCGACTTAGGTGCTTCATGTTGGTGTTATATCATCTTTCATATAGGAGGAAGGAATTAATCAAATGAATTCATACAACTTCACCTTCGTTAGTATGTATGTATAATAAACATCAATATGTTGAACAACACAATTTCTATCAACCATTCAATACGTATGGTCTATTACCATATTATGTTAGTCAATCTTGAGTATTAGAATATTTTTGTTATTTAAAGAAGAATAAATTCATCATTGTACTATATTTCTCTCATTCTGAGAACGGAGCTGCGGTTCCATCGATGAAAGTAATTGAGGCATGGAATCGGGGATACTCCGGTACGGGGATTTTTATTGCAGTGGTCGACGATGGAATTGACATCTTTCACAGAGATCTCATAGTCAATACGGTAAATATTCAGCAACATTGCATTTAGAAAAGAAAAGTTGACCAAGAAGGTCTTTTCCGTATCACAATTCACAAAATACTTGTGCGATCATGAATCCATATTGACCAACTTACTATGCGTAATTTCTGTATAGGCTCTCTTATATTACACTTACAAGTAGGAGTAAAGCACACATCTCCGTTTTCTTTCTGATATAAGTGCTATAAATGGGTAAGGTTTTACTGAGTATCATAGTAGTAATTTCCCACTTAAAATTCACCATACACTTCTTTCTTTGAATTACGATGTTCGAATAATTTATCTGTGACATATTGGGGTGAAATTACGGTTCATTAAAAACAAATATTATTTGGATATTAAAGGAAGAAGCACCATATCTAATGCGCTTTTTTAGGTTTTGTTTCATCAACTCCACTTTATGGCCTTTGAGAAGTAACATAGTATCTTCACATGGGATGTTGCTTGTGGCCGGCATAGCTCAAAAACAATTAATTATATTCTGATCAACTGATATGAGCATCGTCTCATAGACTTGCATGTGCATCTTATGGGTTTACTACTGCATTTATTGCAGAGTTATCCCAAGAACCATTCAACATATTCTGATGTGAACACTATGTCATAGACCTATATGTGCCTTTTGTGGGTTTGATCTCGTCCACTCATTGTTTTGACAGAAGTATAGTCCTTGTCAATCAACTTTATATCTTTGGATGGGATGTTGCTTACATTGATGAGACCTGGAAGGAGTTGGATTTCAAGCATTCAATATCATCATTTAGATGAGTTATGATCACAGAATGATCACCTCCTAAGTTTAGGTTTCTAACACAAGTTCGCCTGTTTAAGTCAATACGTGACAAATTGTTACGAGCAGTGTCTTTTGTGATGCACCAACCACTAATATTTCTTGTTCACGATCTAACGTACACGTCACACAATTGTTACAAAATGATCATATTTCTTTAGGAGGATTGCGTAGATATAAAAAGAAGGCATGATATGACTCACTTACCTCATGTTACTAGAGATGAATATTTGCCATACTTGTAATTTGTTGATATCCTTGCAGAATTATTAAATATTGTTGATGTTGGCTGATACTGTCTGAAGCCCACTTCAAGGGTGAATCATTACCGTGACACTTAGCGAGCTGTTTATTAGTAAAACAATGATCCATTGTTTTATCAAGTTGACTCAAGAATAGCATTAGCTGATCATTTGTTCGTTCAAGATTTTGTGCAGTTTTTCTCAAATCTCTTATCAGAAATACAGCTAAGAGATTTCATGCAAGCATAAAATCTAGCGCACCAGTTGCCAATTTATATATATGCGTGTGTGTGTGTGCACGATATTATATGCAGTTGATTACTGTGCCGAAATTCTGAACCTCACTCAATTTGCATGTCATTTATTAATGAACAATTTATCAATTATTTTTTGTCAGAAACAATGTGGTGTGGTACACTAATGTTCAATGAATAGATTATGTACCTTACCGCAAATACATGGGCTTATTCTTACAAAGACATTGATCGCAAGAAAGCAAAACATGTTGTAGATCATTGAGAGGAAGCGTTATTTTGTTCTTTTGTTTTTTGTTTGTTTTTTTACGGTAAGTATAGATATAAAAGGTAACTATGGGTAGTTTCTGTTTATTTTCTCTTTTGTTAATGACTACTAACAGGACTTTCATTTCCGAGTCTAAAGAGTATCGTAGCAATGGTCTTGTGTTCAGACCATAATTATATGCGTATTCATACGCTAGTAGAAAATCACAATTAGATCTATCACAGCGTTTGTATATAAAATTGCCTAATGCACACGCTTCCTAAGTCAAGCTATTTTCAGGGAATGTGGTATAGTTAAGAAAACTAGAATGTTGAGTCAGTCTCGTATTCAAATGAACTAATTAGGAATTATTATTTGTTATTACGACGGATAAAGTCGATGATAATATTATGACTTGAACATGTTCTTGTGGATAATTTCATCCAGTTCAGATTTCTTGAAAGACAAACTAAGACTAAAACGAAACGGAACAATAAGTATCCTCTATATCTCAAAGGCGAAACTAATGGACTTCATATTTCAGCTTCATTTGTGAATTCTTTTAATTTATATGATCAATCAATGTGTCTTCGTGTTACCTCAGTAAATGAGAGACGAGATTACGCGACAAACTTGATGTGGTATATTTCAACATACACTCACATAGCTTTGTTCTTCTCTTTTGCATATTTTGACACTATGTTTTATTGTATATACCTTTCAAAGCATTTTAACATCTTTATCTCTTATGCTTTAACTTTAATGAGTGTGTCTTTTCGTGGAAATGGTTGGTTTTTGCGAATGCCTTTAGCAAGTATTACCTTTAAATCTTTAGAACATAACATATAATATGCACTATGTAGCCATGATTGTACTGGTGTGCTGTTTATCCCATGGATTCGTCCATACATACATATATGCTTTCGTTTAAGACTCGAGAAAATACATATATTCTCTATTCAGCGTTCTTCCTATCATTACGACTACGTCTCGCATGATCGGAATCCATCACCTGTAGGAAGGGACACGTGAGTACTAAAGTCCTCTGATTCAGGATCTAACATTGTTTCCAATTAAATAATCTATGTAATTCTGTCTGTCTCTCCTTCTGTCTGTCTGTCTGTATCTGACGACTCAAAAGACGGAGATTTATTACACATATGTTTGTTCTATAATGCAAAACTACCCTTAAATTTGTCGTCACATGCGTCTTTAGAAATTTTTAATGTATTTATTTATTTGTTAGGTTATGTGTAACTGGCAAGTAATATGTATATATGTATATATATATATATATATATATATATATATATATATATATATATATAGGACGCGAGAGTTAATAATGATGGGGGTGGTTTAGCAATGTCTTCGTCAGAGGAAACGAGGGAACGGTTACAAGAAGAGAATACAGATGACACAATCAGCTACTTACATAAACAAATATACGTATTAAATATGTATTTCTTTTAAACCTATTTTTTAAATTAAGCTATTAATTTACGACATACCGTATAATGGTCTGAAAAATAGACCATTGTTTTTAGACTATCGACACAGGAATCAAGAAATAATTTGCTGTATGTTTATTTCAAATCAAGGAGACCTACAAGTTTTCTTTCGTTTTTCAAAAACTGGCATAATGCAAAATATTGCTGGAAAATAGTGTTGCAACACGGGATGAAAGAAATAGATAAAATCTTGTACAAACGTTTAGACCAAAGTTCCATTGAATCCTATGTAAAATCCGATAAGAAGGTCATATTATGTCATATTACAATAAGGCCCATAGTGACAAAATAGTTAAATGACATCCCCACACCCTCTCACACATACACACGATTTTTTCACGATAACATACTACTATTTAATCTTCACCTCAATCGCTGGACGTTAATGATTTTAGTACTATTCTACCGTAACACAAAGTTCTGAAAAAGTCCAAATTAACTATACGATGAAACGGAAGAATATCAAATGAAGAAATAAAAACACTTCCATATCTTTGCAGATGGATACAAATCTAAAACAATATACAAAAAGTAAATAAAGCATATTGAAAAACTGCAGAGTACAGATTAGATTTTCTCATTAAGACTCAACGTGTGTATCACAAAGGATGGGAGTTAATGTCTTTTTTAGTAGTAGCGGTCAGTAATTCTTGTATGTAGCTTGTTGCGTATGTGGCTTTTGTATTAATTCATTCCTTTCTAATGCTTACAAGTTTGCCAACATACAGTTTGTGTATATTGGGAGGTTGATACCATTCTTGCTACATCTAAGTTTACCCTGTTGTCGAACATTGCAATGTTTTTTTCTCAGGTATTTCTTTGCAGACGAAGCAGTGTTAGATTTTACAATTGCACGGGACTGTTTCTTAGTTACAATCTGGATCAATACGAGCTTGTACGACTAGATTTGTGAGGTTGTTTGTCTTTTTCTGTCTGTGGTACGCAACCAAAAACACTTCATAGAATATGCCCTTTAGATGGCTGAAAGATATCATGAGGTGCCGCTGTCTCCGGATGATCTGTTGTAGCCTTGGGGCATCAGGGTGGTATGTTACCCCAAAGGTGATGCACGTGTTGGATGTATTGGTCGTGTACCTTTGTATAGCATTTCTGTAGTGGAACCTGGTTTAAGCAATGGCTATGTGAATAATTTGTCCTAAATTGTTATCTTCTTCTAAGGTACTCCTCAAGTTCCTTGACTCCGTTTTCAAAAGTCTTTGGGTCAGAGAAGTGTTTGATACGAACACATTGCAGTATGGACTATCATTACGATGTCTTTAGTGATGCAGCTGCATGGAACGTCAGAGCTGTCTTAGGTAGTTTCTCATTATTATATTCGGTGGATGCGTCTTTATATCCGGTGCTTTCTTAATCATATGTTGTGGTTTCCTTATTATATGCTGTGGTTTCGTTGTTATATGTGGTTGTTTAAACTTTATATGCTATGCTATTGTCATTATAAGCGGTGCATTTAACATTGTATGTGGTGGTTTTGATCTTAAATACGGTCCTTTAGACAATATATGTGATGGTTTAGTCATTATATGGTTTTGTGATCAAGAGGTTTGGTTATTATATGCCTTACTTACTCTAACATATGTGGTGCATTTTCCTTTATATTGGGTGTTTTACTTCTTTTCATTTATATTTGGTGGTTTTGTCTTTCAATGTGGTAGTTATATTTTTATATTCAGTACTTATTTCATCGTATGATGTGCATTCGTGATGACAATCGTTATGAAGCGCGTAGATCTCTTGGACCCGACGGAGTTCACCCAAGATCGAATATAGTGGAACCGGGCTTGCAGGTCTCACATCTCAATTTTATTTTCACCATAACAATCATAAACGTTCTTATTTTCTACTTAAAATATATGTCGCGATTAGAATAATATAATATACCTTTGGTGTAGATGTCTCCAAGGCAAATAAGGCATTCAAAAGTAGATTTTATACAAAGATAAGAAAGATAAATCACCTAAACATCACGCAATCCTACTTTTAAAAGAACTGCTCGACACCTGAACTTGACATGTATGTATATATATATATATATCTAAATTCGAAAAGAATTTTATAATAAGTGAGAGTATTAACACTGCTTTAAAATGAACATTGTCTCTCCACACCCACCCTGTGTTTTTGAACCAAATTTTATCTTCTCAGTCAACCGAAACAATCATAATAGGCAATCTATAATAAATATTTTATGAAAATACATGTTTGGCTTTCAAATATAATGATTGAAAACGCGCTATGCAGAGTAAAAAGGACAAAGTCAAGGAAATAGGTGAGGACTTTATTTCCTAAAAATTATTCATTTTTACAACGCTCTAAGTAGAAATATAGTTGACACACTGAAGCAAAATAGATATTAATGCTGTCTTCATTTTTGGCCAATTACAATGTGCAGCTTTGTCCGCCTATTACCGGCAGTTGCTGTAAAATCTGGTCAATAATTTAAGTCCTTTCACTTTCCATGACATCAGTCATTTTGTTTTTGCACACCCCTGTATCAGAGACTATTCCGTACATAGTTTGTCCCAGATAATAAATGGGTACTATTTCGAACCGGAGGCCCCATTCTAGTAGATGTGTAAAACATCAGGCGCCCATAAACCGCATCATGGAAGTTTGAATTGCAAGACGCTGCACGCATAGCCTGTCGATGATTCTGATTCGATGTACGCTCTTGGATCAAAATGTTGTGCGTTAGACTAAAGTGTCCCTTGCGGAAATATGCTTAGGAGATGATTTGTTTTTTTTTTTAATTATGGACGAGAAAGTAGATGGCAACACGATGCTGTTTTACAATGCACCGAAATTCAAAGTCTTGCTGTAGGAACAATCGGCATTAGCATTATATTACCATATTTCTTAAAGAATATTATGCAATATTTACGCAGTATCAACATTTAAGTCCTAACCCACGTTTCCTTTCTTCATAAAATTGCTACCATGTATACCAACAGCGGCATCAGTTTTGTTCCTTAGTGAAGTTTCTCTGTCTTCAAAAACAGCAAACAACCTCAGTCGTTCTCGCAATCTAATTCTATTGCCGATTTATCCGACAACAATACTCTGCAGTTCGGTGTATGATACGCATAACACAGTGGTGTTATGTACTTTTTCGTTAATACATTTATGGAACCGAGTTCCTAAACCCTGCAACAGTTGTTTCTGCAACACATGTCCATTGTTCAGAGAATTCAATTCATTCGTGTCTGAGGGACAGCTTTACAAGACATAGCTTTGATATAGAAATTATAATGTGAACAAACCAGTTTATAAACATTTTAATTGCACAGAGTGTTGTATCCTTCCAATTCAATAAGTAGAAGACAAAGAAACACGCACAGACAGGGACGGTTATTTGATTGGAAAGTTACAATGACAATTTAAAATCTCAATTTACAAGAAGAAACGGACAACTTATCCCTTTCGTCAATGTTTACAACACTAAAGCAACACAGTTAGATAGATCGATTATATACAGCTACAGGAAAATTCAGCAAAACCATCCAGCAATTTTCCAGGATAAACTGGCTTAAAAATTCTGAAGTGGTATTCGATTGGAAGGGAAGGATAGGGGCTACTTTCCTGGCCTTACTTGCAATCTTGAATACCATCGTCCTATATAATACCAAAGCTCGAGCGGAATAGCAATTTGATCAGTGATGATATTGAAATCTTCAAATCAGCACATGTACTATTATATTAGTTCAGAGCGTTATTGAAAAACTGTTTAGCTTATGAGCTTAGTTTGTTACATTTTACATTGTAATACTGTTTTCTATAAATCAGGTAGGGGACCAGCGATGGGTTGTCTAATTTCAGGAAAGAATAAATAGAGGATATCGATGTTTTTTGAGGAGATAAAGGGAATTTTTCATGAGTGAAGTGGAAATATTGTATTGTCAATTGTGACTTTGCCAATCCTGACAATACAACATGTTTTCACTTCACGAGTAAAATATTTCCACGATATCTGCTGCAAAAGGGCGTAGTTGTTCTTTTGTAGTATATATTTATGAAGGCAAAAGCAGTCTATTTGCATGGATTTTTATTTTCATTCTGTTACGATTAAAGGCTGTATTACTACGTCGATAAAAAGAAGTTCCGAAATTTTAAAACAATTAGGACAGTGACCTTCTGCAAATTCAGCTCCTGCATATAATGTTTCAAATTGTGCATTTTGTCAAATTAATGACTGTTTCCATACTAAAATAAAGATTTCTGCGTCGTTTTCAAACATGATTATGAGTATGACGGGAGTTAAAACAGCTAAGTAAACAAATTTAGTATTATATTTAATCAAGCATTTTACCCTAAATATGTATACCGTTAGTCGTAGTCTAGCCGGTATTGTATAGGTGAAACAGAACAAAATCAAATATAAACAGGTAATGTAACTTCAGTCACTAACAATGTGCACGATTCATGTGGAAAACTACTTTTAAAGAAGTTATTCTATGAAACATACACGTTGTTATTTGGAATTCGTTTTTAGTCATTTGTTGACGGCACCTCCTCTTATTGCTTAGATAAATGTACAGCCTAGACGTACTTAAATAGGTGTTAATTCTAATGAAGAGAGATAGAGGGGGTGGGGGTGGGTTGGTAGACAGAAGAAAAACAAAAAAGAAGCGAAATTGGCCTAAATATGGAAATATTAGTTTGAATAGCATACATAAGGGCATATGTGTTTCCTAAATGGGTAAAGAAAGTAGTTGCAAAAGTGATATCGCCACTGTGGCGATATAAATTTTCTCCCACTGATACATTTCAGAATCTTATTATGAAATATATAATAAAACTTTTAATCATCCTACTCAAAAAGTATAAGACACCAACTATGTTACTCATAATTAAAGTCCGTTTTAGGTAGATAAGGCCCACATTTGTGTACAGTTGTCCAGTTAAGAATTTAGAAACCACGCTACATTGAGAAGATAGTAACATGATAATAGGACAGTTCATGGGCGATGACTTGTGCTTTGCAACTTGCAAGACTTGTAGAATATCTGATCACTAATATTTGTGGTTTGCACTCATCGCCATCAAATTATGTGAGTCTTAACGTTTGGAAGGGTATGTTTAAGTTTTCAATAGTAGAGACGTTACAATAATAAAATGAAAATTATATATATAGTTTATCTATCAGATATCAACTACATGTATATGCATCAATCTTTTCATTTCGTTTACGTATCTCCTATTTATTTATTAATGACTGCTGAGAGATTATATCTTTTTCATGAAATTTGTCCTTACATTCAGGCACGGGACAAACTGCGCAGGTCTGGTTGGAGCTGAGAAGGACAACAATGTATGCATAGCAGGGATTGCATACAATGCACATCTTGTGGGTAAATACGAGCACACATCCTTCACAACGCCTTCAAAATCTCACTATCTTTTAAAATTATATAATACTTGTCTTTTTATAAATATTACAGCGAGCTATAAAGACCTAACAAAATCAATACAGAAAGTTCTTATATATTCTTTGGTTCTTTGGTCCTTCGAACTGAAATAATACAACCATATTTATTTGTTGAATGACAGTTTGCCCATATACACTGGTGCGATTTAAAATTGTAATCAATTATGAAACAGCAATTACACAAAAAACAAGATAATAACAACAAATCGTTACTACACTATCCGTTTTCGTTTTGTGTTATAGCGTCCGTTTTTACCTACAAAAGATTCAATTTTCATAATGTAGGTACCACTTTGAGCTGGAACTGCATAGATAGAGCATAATTTTGCATCTGCAAGCAGCACATCGCAGAGAATGTTAGTATATACCTTTGCTTCTTCCTACTGGGACTGAGATTATATTTGGTTTAAATGAATTAAATTAGTAAGAAAGGCATTTAACATCAGTTAGAACGGAAGCCAACGACTTATAGAGTTTTGGAACAATTATACAAACCATGGAAAACTTGGAGGCGGACTAAATTATATCTAAGTACAATAGCTAAAAAGTTCTATATTGCAGATACCATAATTTTCAATGAGTTTAATAAACCAGACATAGGCATTAGCACCAATAAAAAATTTGGAAAGAAAATATGAAGAACGCAAATCAGATGTAAAATGAAAACGAGCAAAAACAAATTAAAAAATATTAGGATAGATGGAAGGAAATTAGCAGAAAATAATTCATTAAGATATATATCAAGAACGCTGCTTCTTTGTGGAACGATTTAGTGCGGAAATAATGGCCACTATTTAGTATGAGCATATTACTGTTTTTTCATCAGCCTCGTAGCATGGACTCAAATTCAATGTTTGCGAAGAGTTAGGGTAGTCAAATGTCTTAGATTGTTCAATACATTTATATTTATTTCCCAATTTTAAAAATGTGCTTTTTGGAAAACCGTGTGCTGTCTGACGCAGACAGCTTACCAAAATTAACATTTTCATTTGCTCATAAACTAATGAAAAGTATGCAATTTGTAACAGCTATTAAGATATATAAGATATTTGTTTGTTTGTTTTTTTTCTTGGTTCTTTTTCCAGGGGTGTGGGGAGTGGGGTCGGTGGCATAGTAGACATTTCTTGCGTCTGAAAGTGCAATAAGGCATTCTTTAAATATCAAAACTTAAACAATTGGCTCGTTTTTTATGAATTATTTTACAATTTACCTCTGAAGTACCAGAAGGAAACATGATCCAGCGGAGCTAACAGCCTTTAAGAGGTGTACATCTAATTGTTGTTATCGCTCCTCGATAACCGCCTTTGGTAAAAGGAAAACAAACTGGGCTGGGGTGGAATTTGAGACTTTTTAAGGAAAATACAGTAATTGACCGAAGAAATATAACTCTCAATCGTCGAAATTGCATGTGCAATTTCACTTCATCTAAGACTGCACTTTTACTAGTTCAAATTAAGAACAAGTTTTGAGAAACAATCTTTATAACACACTGTTTCAAATTCCTTCAACACATTTGTCATACTTTGAAATCACGAAAGGTGATAGGTTTGGTAAAAAAAGTCATCTTTCGTGCCATTTAATGGTCTATGGTAAACTGGATCAAACCTTTTTACAAGAATATTCTGGTTATTTCAGCGGACGTTTGTTGATGCGACGACGATAAGTGTATTGTAATCAAGGTAGTCTTTTTCCTCTGTCTGTTGTACGCTTTGTGATGACAGATAGCTGAACTTTAGGGATGTTGCAGAAATCAAACAGAATATCTTTTAGTTTCTCGAATTTCTTTGGTTTTGATGGCAAATGTTGGAAGCCCGCGGTTGGCATTAAAGTGCTAAATGGGTGGATCAACTCACGAATTTGATCCGACAGACCCACTCGACTTTCGTTACCAATAGGAAGTATCCAGTCCACTTAATGTCAAGAAAGCCTGAGATTGGGGACCTTGTATTGTGTCTTGCCCTCTCTCTGTGGATATGCCGGGAGGGGCTTTTATGTCAGCTCTGATCACCGGATTGATACTGGCGGGCCAGGATACTGTTTCAGTAGGTGGTCAACATATCCTATTTGATCCTGACCATGGCAACCCTGAGACAATATTCTTTCATCCATTAAAATTTGAACTCTTAATCAGAATGTTCATGAAGTAAATATTTTGTTTCTGTTAGACATGGCCTAGTCTAATATCACCAGGAACTATCTCGGACTTCTCCTTTTTAAAGTCCTCTTTCTGATTGGACGAAATTGTAATTATAGAGTTTGATTATCTAATAATTTAAGGATCTCTAGTAGTACTTATAGGTCCACGAGAAAGGTGTACATTACTTGAACAGGAATAAATAATTGGAAAGTAAATAACATTGTCATACAATAGTGTTCAAATCAGATCAATAAAGTATCGAGTAAACCAAAATTAAAGGACAATAATTGTTCTGTTATATGACTGGAGGGATTTAAATTGTATTCATAGTGAAAAACAATAACTTATGTAAGTAAGATAAAGAAGAAACAACTTTACTTCATATTTTTGGTCTTTCTCTGTTTTTCTGTTGTCTTCAAGACTTAATGCGGCAAATAATCTTTGAAAAGAAATTACTTTGATTATTTTGTCACAAATCCAAATTGCTATTTTAGACCCTCGCAAGGTCTACATACCATTTGTTTACTAATACAATATGTCTACATGGAATTGTACAGAACGTCAGGCGCTGAGAAAGTCATTACTCAAGTACAATAAAACTGCATGATGAAATGGTGAAATAATTAACATACATGCATACATACATTCTCACCGACACATATATACATACAAACATATACTCACACACAAAAATACACACACGTATTATATATATATATATATATATATATATATATATATATATATATATATATATATATATATATATATATATATTCATGCATACACACCTACATGTACATGCACATACATATACACTGATAATTACATATACGTACTTACGGAAGAAAGTACATAATACATACATTCGTACACACATACATACATACATACATACTTATAATTTAGAGATCCTTGCAATTTTTTATAATTTTTTTGATAGTTTGCTTTCTTTAGATAATGCTTCAATTTTAATTGCATGACAAATATACCAAACACGAAGTTAAATATATCAAACTGTATAAATCCAGCTTACACTGCAAGTTTATGCGTTTTATTAGTTCAGAATCCTTCAACCGTCAAATGGAATTTTTAAAAATCTGTTCCTTTTATTACAATTATTTTCTTTCTGCGTCTGATGTAAATTAACTAGGAATAATCCTTTTCAAATGCATTAAGTATATGATTGGTCTGTGGGTTCTTATGTAATTGCAATGACAAAGCAAATCAGCGTAGAGATAAAACGACAAAGCATTAGATCACAAGTGACTAATAAACCAAATGAAATAGTGATATGTACAAGTACATAAATTGGGGTGTTTTCATTTAAATAAAAGACATGAGAAAAATATACGCTGTTACACAAGACCAGCTAGTGAAAGAGTTGTCAAATGAAAGGAGAAAGAGTATTTATGTTCAGCTGCCTAGATGGTTCAACACATCTGTTTATCAAGGTTGGGTTGCGTTGATGCTTTAAGATACATCAACACTTTGAAGTGTATATCATTTTGCGGCAAGTAGAGTAAAGTGCCTTGCCCAAGGTGGTGAGAATCGAACACGCACCCTCCTGGTCACTGATCACAAGTGCAACACCTTAACCTCTCAGCCAAGCTCACTGCGGTTCCAACACAGATAGAAAGTTAGCGAGAAAACAACTCACAATAGCACACAATAAGCCAAGGCCAGATGATGATTTTTTATGTATGTGAATCATAACTGATATTGATGTGGCAAATTAATCCTGAAATCTCTTTCCTAAAGAGTACCAGAGCACGTCATTTCCAAAGGGAATCCACATTTATTGGATGGATGTATATTTGTATACGTATGAAATCAAATAAATGTATTACTATAATTTAGCACTTCAGAACATGTGGTTGAACATATGCCCTGTTTGTAGGTTTTCCTGTCAGGGCGCATTTGTAATCATTCTGCTATGTCGACTTGTCTATTGTTTGCCTTCGTAGCTTGATGACGATGATGTGCAGTAGTAGTAGTGCTATTGGTAGTAGTAGCTGTGATTGTTACTATTGTTATTGCTGTGTAGTATTAGTATTAGTAGTAGTATTGCTATTGGTAGTAGTAGTAGTAGTAGTAGTAGTAGTAGTAGTTGTAGTAGTAGTAGCTGTGATTGTTGTTGTTGTGGTGGTGGTAAATGAAAATAATCATATAAACTCTCTTCTAGGAATTCGTTTGATCAACTCTTTGGGGACGAGTGATTTAATGGAAGGAAACGCCCTTTCCCATGAGCAGTCCACAATTGACATTTACACAAACAGTTGGGGACCCAAGGATGGAAGTGGCTTTGGTAGCATAAGGACATTAACGTCAGCTGCAGTAGAAAGGGGAATTAGAACGGTTTGTTGCTGCAGTTGCGTCTTTATATTTCACACTATTAATATTATTATTATTATTATTATTATTTGCTTATTTATCAGAGTTTATTATTAATAAAAAAATGTTTTCTACTGGCAATACTCCTTTGACTTTCAACACTGATTTTAAAAGAAAATCATTTGATATAAAGAAAAACAACATATCAATATAAGTTGTCCAGCATTTTTTTTAACAGAATATGTCTTTTGGGTGCTTGTTGAATAGATTGAGATGGACTACTGAATAGAACTAATTATTATCTGGATAACAAGGTTAGTTTGGTTGTAGCAGAACGTGCCTGTCTTCCACATAGGTCAGTTCATACATACGACACAAATCAACCTGTCGCCAACTTTTCTAGCATGTCCTATATTTTAACATTTGTCAGGAAATTCTGAGGTCGAAACTTTTTGGCACGACCCGTTAAACACCCATAAAATGATTTCACTCTATACCTTGCGCCAATGTACTAAAGTAGACTGCTGTGACTTATTTATTATGAAGATGTGGTATAGATTCTAAAATCTAGTCAAGTTTCCTTTTCTGAGGGTTTACTTCTACACTCCTCAAAGTTTGCAGACTGACCGAAGTTTAAGTCACTCTGACCTACATTCCTATATGATGTGTCTTTTTCATACAGTGAAACCTGTCGGTAGATCACCCCTTCCGTCAACACAAAGTAGTCTCTCCCTATAGGTCTCTCATTAGAAGTCAACATGTTATATAAAACACTGATATGTGAACGAAAAATATGTCCAACATTACAGATGGTATTCTAAGACAGTGATCTCTCAGTACAGGTTTTAATATATTAGTATATGTCCAGATGATATGTATCTCATCAATAACCGTACACGTATTGACCAATGTCACAGCCATACATCGGCTTATTTTTTATTTTAAGATAACTGTTTGAATACAACATTTGTGAGCATATAGAAACGGGATTAGAACCCATATGCAGTCATATAGAACCCATATGCAGTCATATAGAACCCATATGCAGTCATATAGAACCCATATGCAGTCATATAGAACCCATATGCAGTCATATAGAACCCATATGCAGTCATATTTTTAAACTAATGCTCTGTATGACTCAATTTTCAGGCTAGAAGATTCTTGTCGGTCATATCTATCTCAGCATTTACCTTTTTTGATATTCGGCGATTCATAAAAGTAGATATTTTTAGTCGTAGTGGATAGGTTGCAGTCATAGCTTTACTAGATCCCTTTGAAATATTATGGCAGCATTTTAAGCCACTGTCTGAAAACAAATTTAGTACTCGTCAAATTACTGCACCTGATAGCATATAGAATATTTCCAACGAAACCAGATGCCTCAGAGATATAATATAACACTGCATTTGTGGAAGAAAATAAAACGATTCTTTCAACTTGAGACAATTATGACACAAATCCTTATGTAATCTCAAAGTTGTTATGATCAAGTCAGAGATTCGTGTCTACAAATACTCGCATTCGCCTGTTGTTGAGTTCTAAAACCTTGAGATGAGCGGAAAAGTATAAGTTCTTTGTTGCTTTTTGTGCTTAGTTCTCTACCATGCCAGTTAGAAATGTAACTTATTTCACATTTCCTTTTGTTCATGATAACCCTTGTTTAGTTTCACAGGATCGACACATTGAACTAATGTACTCTATGCATAGCTCTATAATTCACGATCGAAAGTTATCTTTTTCTCAGATGCTGCTCTATTTCCTTGTGTGATCAAATACACATAAAAGGTCTGGTATATTTTCCATTAGTTCACGATTGTCGTCGTTGTAATTCAATGAGGTTGCAACTGATTATCCAAATTGTTGGAGTATTTGACTTTTACCAACATGTTTTACAGTGCTGTTTTTATCTATTTCGATGTCATTCTATAAGTACATTTTACCTGTTATCTAGAACTTAGCTTTCCCAAATTGTATGACTTGACGAAGTTTCTGTCGGATTGATTTATATTATCTTGTTTATTTTTCTGGGTTATAACAGAACTATGTTCTAATGAACAGACAACATTGGTTTATTTGAATTTGCTGTAGGCGGATTCCACTGTATACAAATGTTTTACTTCGATTGATCGTCTGTTTTTCGAAGCGTACTGATCCACCTTTGTTTGTGAATTTCAGTAGTTATTTTCTTGGCATGAAATTCTGAGCTCTTTAAGATGATCTACATTAAACGATTAAAGGCTGAGTTTGAAATCAGACCATTTGGGCTGAAAAGGGAAGGTATGATATGCTACACACGATCACATTAGCTGTGGTCGGTCAAGTAAGTGAAGCCTGGTTATCTACCCATATCAAATTAGGTATAAACAAAGGTAACACGAATTGTCTTGATCCTGTAGTTTGGGCAGTCTTAGCTATTTAGTGATTTGTAATTTATTAATCAGCAATCATGCTTCATCTGTCCATCAGACTCATGGATATGAAAAGGTTAGTATCAGATGACACAAAGTGTGCCTTCTTGTACTTGTCCTACTTTTTATGGCGCGATCTTGACCGTTTTATGATTTCTATTGAAAGCAAGTTTTAAATTACAGGGACGTAATGGTAAAGGCACTATATACGTCTGGGCTGCCGGAAATGGGGGACACAACGATAACTGTAACGCAGATGCATACGTCAATAGTATATATACTATTTCTATATCGAGTATTAGCTCCAACGGATCAAGTGCAACCTATTCAGAAGTATGTACACCGGTTTTGGCAGTGACGTATGGGGGCGGAGGTGGAACTAATAAATATTTGGTAAGAACACTCAAAATGTTTAGGTACTGCAACGATTTTTCTCTCTCTCTCTCTCTCTCTCTCTCTCCATTTCAGTCCATATTACTTAAATCTTATCGAATGTAGCCCCAAGTAGTCCCATTTGCATGTGGTCTTCATTGCAATCATTGCATTACATGTAGAATATCAATAAAGGGTTACGTTCTTGCATTATTTGTTCTACAATTGTACCTCTGTTCGTCTATCAGTCGGGCATCATATAAGTAATATTTTCTTTTCTTTCTAGCTGATTCGACATTCAATCGTAACAGTGTTCGTAACAACAATAGTTTTGGAGATTGGTGCATTGACTTTATGCCCAGTCTCGAACTGGAAGACCAGAAAACATAAATACAGAACATCAGAGATAAACTATATACAATAAGCATTATTTCCATAATTCTCTCAAGCAATAGCGCTGATGAAGCGTAGATTAGTTTGAGCACATTAAATTATGATGTGATGTGTCTTTTGTCTTAACAACATGAACAAATATTGGCTCAAACAAAATTTACAACGTGCACCAGGGCTGACGAGAAATTGTATTTATTTTTTACAATGGGGCTATCGGTTTAAAGCAGCAGGAAACAATTACTAATCCGCTCTATTTGACCTCGCAGGTCAAAACGGCTCTGATAAGAACCCTCATCCTTTCTATCTTTTCTGATTTTTACTCATTTTCTTGGTTCCATGCTCACATCCATAATAGTCAGATATAAATAAAAGAATTGGGGAAATAATGATTGTATCGTTAATGTCATAGTATTCAACACGTTATAGAAAGTCCTCATTCTCAGCCTTTTCTATTCGTTTCTTATTCTCCTTACTTGTTTGTCTTTTTTTATTTACTCCCGTATTCTTCATACATGTACATTTTAGTTATGTATTGATAGCACACCAGAGAAAAGGTCTCTGACCTTTTTGATTGCTATCTAAGTCAAAGATGTATGTGCACGATACACCATTGGAGGAATCGCATTTTCAGCTCCCTGCACCCCTACTACTTCATCTTTGTGTGCTTGTGTGTGTGTGTTTGTGTGTGTGTGTGTGTGTGTGTGTGTGTGTGTGTGTGCGTGTGGAAAGGTTTCATTACTAGCTTTACATCCCATATAGAACTTCTACTACGAGGAAAACAATATCAAGGTATTTACATTAGAGGAGAACGTGCTGCAAAGATGCTATAATAATAATAATAATAATAATAATAATAATAATAAGAATAAGAATAATAATAATTTTATGCCAGTATTTTGGGTGGTACAAATCTTAAACATCAGGATGGATGTGACGTTTTTTCTCACACATTCCAATTTTTAATTTATATTATAACCAACTCATGTTGATGAACTCTTAAAAGTAATAGTCTCGGGCAATTGTTGACATTATACAACGTCTTTCTTTATATTAGTTGATTTTAATCTGGCATGCACTAGGTTGTCTTTAAAGTCTTTATTGCGTCGGTACGAGACAATACGTGGTTCTTTGAAGACCTATTTTGTGCGTGTATAAGAGTCAATAAGTGTGCCAGTGTCTTCAAACAATATTCCCTATATTTGAGGCATGTGGGTAGTATGTAGATACAGAATGGCTGCGGTTGTTGGCAGTCTTATCTTTGTATCTGAGGGGACTGCTTCGGTCGATGGCCTTACATTTTCTTATAGCAGAATTTGAAATTCGTTCTTGTATCCCATTCCTTGTAAGTGACCTTTGAATTCCCAAAAACTCGTTTGTTGAGCGTCACCTCGAATAAGCAGATACGTTTTATGCCAATACATAGTCCAAACGAACGCTGTTTAATTCCTTTTTTATGATGACAGCTGGTAGTTTGGAGATGCTGATGAGAGTCTGTCAAGTTCCGTGTATCCAACTCGTAATATGGATCGAATATTTAGAAATATATTGAAGTTGCTTCTTTGTGCCTACAGATTTTCTGTCCACGTCATCAATAACTCTAGACCGCTTAGGGGTTTGTAGGATGCTTAATTTCATTTTTTCTATTGTCTTCCCATGAATATGTTGGCAAAAGAGAGTGCCATTGCTATACCCAAACCATTACCATTCACTTGACGATAATACTTGTCATTTAACAGACTGTTTTTCATTTGTATCACATGGTTTAGAGGTTTTACAGTGTATTTTGTTAGGGTGCAAAGAGTTGGGACGGAAGCTTGCAAGAGAGTGAAGCCCTATGTGTGTTGTGAGTGAATGTGCGTTCATCCTTAATGTTCTTCCGACGAAGATCTTACACACACACACACACACACACACACACACACACACACACACACACACACACACACACACTGACCTTTGCAACACCCTGGATCTTTGCAAATACACACTGCTATGAGCAATGCTTGCAACTTTACAAACAATAACAGCACCGGTGCATAACGTTTTTCAAAGTTCTCGAGTTCAAATTTGCTACCTATGATCAAGTATGCAATAAGGCGAGCGTCGAAGGGACACTGGTTCTATCCAGGTCATAAGTCTAACATTGTGTACACATCTTTACTAGCAAGAAACTATATCATAACCCAATTCAAAATCGGCAACATGGCTAAACATTCTAATGTTCTAAGTGACACACTACAGTTAGCTCCTTAGCTTACGGTACAAAACTGTGCAAAACAGAAATCTGAGCCTCTAATATTCTTCAAATAATACGGCTGTTTGAAAATACATAGGTCATCTTCCAGCTCAAAAATCTAATATCAGGAGTGGAGACAACTGGGTCATAAATGAATCAAAGTTGTAGAAAATTAAAGTTGTTTTTGTGTTCTAAATTAAATCTCTCTATCGCAATGGGTATTTAAGCTATGCCAGTTTCCAGTCACCCCCTAACAGCTTTTATTTGCGAGATTCAAACTAGGAAAATATAGAAAATAATATTCTTGGTAGGCTTCTAGCAACATCATTAGCGGGATATATGATCCAGTTTGCTGAGGTGGTGACTATAGTTGGTCACAAGATCAGTAAACTAGAATGCTTAGCCATGTCGCCATTTTTTAATTTGGTTATGATTGAGTTTCTTACTATTAAAGAAATGTATACAACTTTGTACTTTGCTTGAACAAATGTTCTTCCACGCTCGCGTTATTGCAAACTTGACCATAGTTAGTAAATTTGAACCCGAGAACTTTGAAAAAAGGTTTGCACAGTAGCTATTCTATATAACCTTTTTAGAGTAAAGAAATGAGGAGTCATGTTTGTTTCTCTCTTTATTCCAGTATTCAACAAGCCCTAAGAATTTTTGTACAGGAGGACATGAAGGGACGTCATTCTCTACTCCTCAAGCAGCAGCTATTATTGCCTTGGCTTTGGAAGCTAAGTATGTGTTTTCCTTACTATACATATAATTTTATTCATTTCTTCTTGACAAATAGCGCCGTAAGACTTTATTCCTTTATTGATTTTTCTTAACAACTAGCGCCGCACATCTTTGTTCCTTTTATTATTTTTTTAACAAATAGCACACACAACCTTGTTTCTTTTCTTCAGTTTTCTTGACAAATTGCGCCTTACAACCTTGCTCCTTTTTATTAATTTTTTCTAACAAAGAGCACATACAAACTTGTTGCCTTAATTCATTTTGTATTGACAAATATCACCACGGACCTTGTTTTTTTTTTTATTTAATGTTGACAAAAAGCTCCGTACAACCTGGCTCTTTTAATTCATTTTTCTTAACAAGTAGCGCCTACAGCCTTGTTCCATTTAATTTATTGTTATTAACAAAAAGAGCCATACAACCATGTTCTTTTTTATTCATTGTTTCGTAAAAAGTAGCGCCGTACACCCTTGTTTCTTTTTATTCAGTATTTATTGACAAAAGCGCTGTATAACGTTTTCTCATTTTTATTCATTAGTTCTTAAATCGTTTTTACACATGTATGAAACAAGTACCGCCATACAATCACGTTTCTTGTATTCATTGTTTTTTGCATCTATTTTGTAATGTCTTCAAATAGTAGCGCCGACAAACATGTTCATTTTATCTTTTTTTTTCTCCAAACATAATGCAAATTCTGTAAAGATAAAGTAATGCCTTTTGTTGTTTTGATTCTTGTCTCGTTTGCGTAATCGAGCTAATTGCCCTTCAGAAAGATATTGGTTGATTTCGAAAGCGATTGTGCTGGTTTAACACCAGTTTTTTTTACGGTTGTTTGCCATTAGCTGTTCCATATATGTATATATATATATATATATATATATATATATATATATATATATATATATATATATATATATGTACATAGAGAGAGAGAGAGAGAATACAAAAATCATGTGGCGAATAACAGACATTTCAAGTGCACTGGATTCAGCAAGGAATTGCGTGTGTCAGGTATTGATTGAAATAAACGCAGACAACTGACAACGCACCTTCGACTCTCGCTGAGTCTTTGTCGAAGGCAATTATAAAACAGAGACAATTTAAAACAATAAACAAAAAAGAAAGCGTTGACTGTACAGAACGTTACATGGCGGTCTCATGGAAGTATTGTTTGAAGCTATTACATGTCGCGCTCAATTGGTTTGAAGACCGATGATAGTATTTTATCAGGCTATTTGAAAACTATCTTTGTACTATTTGTTGACTTATATATGTCTTTGTATGTGTGTGTATATATATATATATAGAGAAAGAGAGATGCATCTGTGCGTGTGCATATATTTTTTCCCTGTGACGAAAATGTTTATACAGTCTTAAACATTCTCCACCCCCACCCCTTTTGTCATCTATCTTTGTATTTAGTATTGAGATACATATTGAAGAATATTTTTGTTAAAGATATAATCAGTAACATATGTAACTACTATGATAGTCTTGTTTACTCTCAGATTTTTATGGCTAAATAATCGCAATCATGCATCAATCTTTCTTGAAGTCCGGAATGGACTTAGATTATTACATGTATGTTTTGATCGAAGCTCAGGTTTAGGGCAATGGCTAAGAGCGCTCACAAAACATATTGTTTAACTTGGACTATTTTGATACTTCAGTCCAGATTTAACATGGAGGGACGTTCAGCACATAATTGTTCGCACATCAAAAAAGCATTATCTACAAGATGGAACCTACAGCTGGCAAATCAACGGAGCTAATATATATGGTAGGACTCAAATGCTGTTATTGCGATAAACATCTAGGAATGTTTGTAGATTATTACAATAAATTTTGTGAGAGATGCTTTTTAGTGGTTTACACTATGTCGTGTAGTTTGCGATAATTCACGATACTGCTTTATGCTGTCATGCAGTTGAAGTAGCATTTGCACTGTATTAAAACCTCTCTGGACTAGCTATTTTACCCTTACCACCACCGCATCTCCCATCCCCTTCTGAAATAAAAGCAAGAAAAAACTAGAAGCAATCATGATAGTGCTTGCAGCATTGAAATTATCTGATGAAACTTTTTTTTTAATATAAACGTCATAAATATCAAAATTTCATGATTTTAATATTATATTTTGGTACACAAGCACTTCATGACGGGATAGTCGAATAATCTCAGTTCAATTGTAGGAGTTACTTCCCTTGATCGTTTAAGTTAATCGAAATCATCTGAAGCATCGGAAATTAACTTAGTTTAAACATATTGAATTTCAGAAATTTTAGTTGGAGAGTACAAGATGTACAATATATAATGTAATGGATTAGAATGAAATACAATGGCTTATAATGTATTTCTCCTTAGACGTTAATTTGACGTACTTAATACTCCTGTACAGACCCTTACATTGGGCATTCCCATCTAAAAGACAGTTAAAATTTCCTTCTAAATGCCCCCCTCCCATTCTCTCTCTCTATCTATCTATATATATATATATATATATTTATAAAGATATATGTGTGTGTGTATACATACAGTCCACAATGTACTTGGCTTTGGGCTCATGGATGCGGAAGCCATGGTGAGAACGGCCGAATCATGGAAAAGCGTACCTGCTCAAAGCATATATACAACTTCGATGCATTATTCCAACAGGTATGAATGTTACTCTTTGCTTTAACAATAAAATATGTAAGACGGTCTTAAATGGGTGGTCATTTCAAATGAAATTTGCAAAGTAAGTTGATGTATTTTTATTGATAACAGTGGTGAACAGAACATTAAAACTGTTTTTTCGAATTTCATATAAATTTCATTATAGCCCAAATGTGAGATCCTATTTTGCACATAAGGAATTTTGTTCTTTTTATTCGAAAAAACTGCAAAATAGTGTAGTGCAATTACATTGAAGTACATTCGGATGCCTAGAATATTACGACGTTGCTTATATGACGTCGTTACGACATTTGTGACGTCATGAGGCGTTATAGGATGTGTTTAATATGCATCAAATTGTATGTGGATTAATTAACTATACAAGTAGGCTTCTTTAAAAAAGAATCCAATGAGTTAAGTCGATAAGCGACAGAAGTAACCTGAAGAATAAAACTTTAATTTCGGCTGAAACATAACCTTTTTTTCTGATGATGTAAAGTAGAAAAGGTGACACTATTGATAACTTATATAATATAAGAAGATTATTGCCTGCAAAAACATAAAATATTTCTTTAAGAAATACTCGTACTTGAAGCTTTTTGGGATACGTGGAAATAAAGAATCTAGGGTCAAATATATATATATATATATATATATATATATATATATATATATATATATATATATATATATATATATATATATATAGATCCATACATACATGCATAATATTTGTGTCATTCTAGTCATTCTATATTTTAAAAAAAGGATTATGTAACCATACATTCACACGTTTAATGTGGAAATCCGCAGATGAGCGTTTTCCTCTCTGTTTAGTATACAGGCCTCAGTTTATAATTACATATTCATGTATAGCCTTGTATTTCTAAATAGAAATCCACTGGGTTTGTGCATATAACTGAGTGTTAAATACCGCTTGAATAGCGAAAGTTCTTGCTAATCTCAGGTATGTACCATCGACCTTAATTCATTCTTTTCGCGGGGATGAGCTCGCTGGATTAGGGTGCTGTTACAGGAATGTTAGGCAATTGGTGCCGTTGCTCTCGGCAAGTGTTCGAGTTCTGCTTGGAAAGAATTATAACTCTCTAACTGGTTTTATTCTGTTGGTGCATATATATATATATATATATATATATATATATATATATATATATATATATATATATATATATATAGTTTAGTATGTTGGGATGTGGGAGGCAGGCTCATTTCTCCAAATATCTCGATTAATAATCCAAGAAATATACACGATATGCCAATTCGTTTCTGACTAAATGTTGATAATGTAAAGTTATAAATACCTACATATGAATGGCTAAGTAATATGAAAGGGGAAGTCTACTGCTAGCTGATGCTACATAAAACATCATGCTAAAGGTCTTTGTGCTCACAAAAAGAATGAAGATAGATACATTCAAATTAAAATAAATTTGGCAAACAACCTAATGTTATACTGATATTTAAGGCTGAAATCGAACTGCCAGTGCAAAATTGCAATGAAAACATTGATTAAAAAACACCAGTAAATCCAACCCAAGCCGTTATTCCAAGATGTAGGAAAAGAAATAAACGAAGTGATTATACAGATTTCAACTAAAATAGATGCACGAATAAATGAAAATGCACACTATTTAATATTGACATGAAAATACAAGATAATCTTCGTCTTAGATGTACAGTTTAAATGAAGGTTATGCCAAGATGACTCTTAAAACGAAATGAAAGCACAGCTGTATTGCCAATGCAGAATTTCACCAAATATGCAAATAAACCAGCTAAAATGCTATCAATTAAGTAAGCAGGTAATACAAAGCAGGCGGCTACTATAAAGTATGTAAAAATAATAGTGATGCAATTATATTCATTAGAGCTGAATTAATTTATTTTAAAATCCCAGATCTGCTTAATATTGACATGTAGCAATTAGTTCAAACTCCAAAATTCAAAGCTGACTAATAATGACAGTTGACATAAAGGTGGCAATTACTTAAAATACCAAACACCAAAAAATCTCGTTTAAACAAAATAAATTTGAAAAAAATAATAAAACAAAGATCATTGCATGATACAGAATTTCAGGAATGGACCGGTTATTATTCAAGAATGAGTCTGTTATTATTCAGGAGAGCGTACTGTAGGTACACAAATCAATGTGTCTGTTATTATTTAGTAGTTATGTGATAAATTTAAAATATGGACTGTCTAACATAAAGCTGTACAACCTTCTATGGCGCTATCGTTCGGAAGGAACGACACTACCAATTGATATCATCCTTTCTATATGTCTATATGTACGTGTCTGTGTTGGTATGTGTGTACATCTCTAGTTGCGCAAATTCAGATGCAGCGATTTTCACATGCACAGCAATATAACCTCGAGAAAACATAAAACAACTGGAGAGAGACAGAGAGACAGACAGAGAGAGAGAGAGAGAGAGAGAGCACCCTTGTGTAAACAAGCAGGTGATATTGAGTCTTAATATGATTAGATCTAAAGTATACCTGTAAGATAAATTTAAGATAAATTATATTAAATGTAAAGGACTGCTGCAAGAAGAGGAATACCTGAAATTATGTCCCTGAAACTTTAACCGTGTATCTCTCTATTTCTCTCTCTCTCTCTCTCTCTCTCTCTCTCTCTCTCTCTCTATATATATATATATATATATATATATATATATATATATATATATATCGAATAACTAAACTAATTGTTTTCTTTTCAAGCTACATATCTACATGGAATACAAACATAGGCGTCACTGTATATATAACAATCGAAAAGTGTGACACAAACATTCGCCATTTGGAGCATGTTGTTGTATGGGTAAGTAATGTGAAAAGCATTTACTTCTCCTTTCTTGCTCTTTAGGTCAACGTCTTGACATAAACATGCTGTTATCGCTTCTTCTACAGAATGATTGGTCAAACGTACTTAAAATTTGTACGTAAATATTTTTGGTAACCTTTAACTGATCCTCAATGAAAATGGTACCACTTGAACATCTAACATAGCTGCCATGACTTGCATTTTAAAAAATCTTGCTTTGCTGTTATTTCAACGAGAAGTTGATAATACTGATTTTGGTCATCACGAAAATAATTCCCGTAAAATGCAGCTGGCCAGGCGGCCGTAGGTCGGTGTCACGTGCCCATATATTGGAGCTCGTTATCGATATTCCTCCAAAGCCACTGTTGTGATTTGTGATGTGATGAACATTTTCTCAACAAAATTTTAGTAGCCTAATATTAAATCTTAGGTCTATTTCGCTACTTGGGTATGCTGCCCCTCTGGCATATAATATATCCCCCAGGTCGGACATCTCGAAAATCATTTCAGCGCTCCTCCTCCAGTAAGGAAATTGCCAAGAAAAGGGATTTCGTTTTTTGCTTGTTTGTTGTTATGTTTTCCTTGAGGTTAGGATGATCATTAGCGCAATTGAACCCTGATTGCAACTACAAGGGCGGCCAACTTAACAATATTGTTATTGCTGCTTCTCCCGTGTGTAGATCATACTGACATGAAATTTCTTTTCTTTTTTTGAACACAAAACCCCCACAAAAAACAACAACACTGCCAATCTGATGATCATACATGCTCTCATTAGGTGAGATACCCTTTAAATTATGTTGGTGGTGCCACGTGGAAGCTGATATATTTTCGGTAATCTCGATGCTGTCAGTTCAACGCAGATATTTCCCCCATTATTCTCGAGACTTTTTTTAGCACAAACCTCAGGCTTAAACTCGAGTTTGAACAAAAAATGTAAGTCTACACTTTTTATTTGATTAAAGTTTAAGTCATATAACTTCATAGGTTTTCTTTTTTTGTGCTTATAATACCATACTAAATTTTCAGGAGTTAGTTGTACTTTAAGGATCATATCTGATTTTCTCGGTTTTAAGCTTGAGCTAGAGTTTCATACTCAGAAAGTTTGAGAATTAGGGACAGGCCAAACAGTAATCCATTGTGTCTCTCTTCATCCCTGGCATTGGGACAGGTCATACAGTAATCCATTGTGTCTCGCTTCATCCCTTGCATATGGACAGACCATACAGTAATCCACTGTGTCTCGCTACATCCCTGACATAGGGACGGATCAGACAGTAATCCACTATGTCTCTCTTCATCGCGGGCATAGGGGCAGGTCATACAGTAATCTATTGTGTCTCGCTTCATCCCGGGCACAGGGACAAGTCATATAGTAATCCATTGTCTCGCGTCATCCCCGGCATAGGGACAGGTCATACAGTAATCCACTATGTCTCGCTTCATCCCCTGCATAGGGACAGGCCATGCAGTAATCGATTGTGTCTCGCTTCATCCCTGGCATAGGGACAGGTCATACAGCAATCCACTGTGTTTCGCTTCATCTCTGGCATAGGAAGAGGTCATACAGTAATCCACTGCGTCTCGCTTTATACCTGACCTAGAAGTCACTAAACTGTATGAGCACAAATATTAATCTCAGACTCAGATTTCAAAAATAAAAAAATACAATCTAGAGAATCTCAATAAAGTTGATTTTTGGCATGTATGTAGAGATATAAACAATATTAAAATTGTCTACGTTTTGTGATTCTAGTATAACTCAAAGCGAAATAATAGAAGATTTACATTTTTGTAATATAATATTCAAGCATGAATGCAGAGGGGGATCTTAGCCAGTTATCTCCCCAATAGGTGGAGCCAGAGAAAAACCTGGTCACGATATTTGGTCCCTCCTCGGATTGTATCGTTCGCCAGAACAAATTTTCATGATACATATATCAATGAAAAAAAATAATGTCTTATTTCCTTTTGGGGTCAACCTAAAGATATACTTTGTCAGCACTAGAAGACACTAAAATTGCTATTTGGCTTCTTTTCTTTTTGTTGTTAATAAAAACAGTATATCTTAATAAGTTTGGACTCATTCTGTTCAAACTTTAGCGCCAACCTAGTATATATCCAATTTTTTATTATATGAACTTCGTTTGCTTATCTGCAATTTTTATTATTGATACGGAAGTCCAAGATTCCTCCTTATCCTCTCTCTGGGCAACTGTTCTATATAACCTGAAATGTGTTGAAGGGCTGTTAAACCAAATCAAAGTAAAATTCAGTACGAGCATACATGTATGGATTTAATATCAAATCAATACACACATTTTAACTAAGACATATAATTCATAATAAAAATAATAATAATCTGATAGTCTTAACTCAAAATTATTTTCAAAATCCCAAATAAAGTTGTGCCTTCTGTAACAATATAAAATTAAATAATGAATAAGTACCAAAAAATCTCTGTACAAAGTAGACATATTTTTTATTATTTGAAGTCCTGAAGAAATTGCTCATTCCTATATACATTTGTTATTAAATAAATTCTGTTTGTTTATCTAATCATAAAATAATTTATATTTGAACAAAAAACAAATTTAAATTATTCTGAATATTTATAACATTAAAACAAATTGCAGTTGGTCTCGTAGTAAAAAACATTGAGCGCTTGTCTTTACACACAAAGTATATTTAAGCAATCACAACTTCTTCTTTTGAATATGTAGTAAATAGCAATCTATCACTCTATCACTTTTATCAATGTTTGATACATTGTGTTTGATACATTAGAGAGAACGAAACTGTAAAAAAAGAAGTAAAAACATTTAATTGAAAATGAATAGTTTGATGAAAATTAAGGCATGTTTAAAGACTAAATTACCCCACGAACTAAATATCTAAAGAATTCGTCACGAAAGATCTTTGAGTGGTAAGTTTATAATATAATTTTATATCTGTTAAAAAAATTATACAAAAGAATCACAGAGGTAATTGTGTGAAAATAACGCTTATTCCAATTTGTTATGCAGATATGAGAATATGTGATTTTCCATTTTCGACAACGATTATGTTTAATATTTGCTTACCGACCGACTAACTGCTTTTTTCACCCAGATAACTTAGCTCCCCCCCCTTTTTTGTTGCTTTTTTGTAAAACTCCTTTCTGAGCGACGGTAACGTCCATGATCCTTAAGACTGAGACATTTTTTTGAGCGAGATGAAGATGCTATCGATTCTTTGTTTGCAAATCCAGGAAGTAAACCTGACCCACTTTGTTCTGTGCTCCCATCTATCGAATTCAAAGGACGTTACTGACTACGCTCCCTCACTAATTTGCTTAGACTAACGGACGTTTTCCGTATTCTCGAAATTTTGTGAGTACGAAGTTTAAGCTGAAAACCCTGAAATTAGATTTGATGGTTGGAGAGCATCTACATTATTAAAAGTAAACATTCATGTAGATCCAGATTAAAAAAAGTTTGAAAGTTCTATAATTCTTACATTATTCTAGTAGAAGTTAAAGACTACATAATTTTAAATACATTTTGAACTTGAGTTTGAGTTTCGTGTTTAAAAGGTTTAGAGAAAACAGGGATAGATCTTAGAAGAACTGACACCACGTGTAAAGACCACACTTGTATGTACAATCCTGGCTTCATAAACATTCAGTCAAATCGCAATATAATTGTCTTTAAATCCATATTACATGTAACTAGTTTCCATGTACTTCACACAATCTGGTAAAGGAAGTTCTTTTTGTTCTCATAGCACATTGTCTAAGAAAACGTTTTTTCAATTACCCTAGACACATTATGGTACCATGGTTGGGGAGCTTTAACTCACCGTTAACAATTTATGAGGAATATAAATATGAAATATTCATAATAGTGGATCAAATGTACCAGATTAAACTATAGTTTTCATAGATGAGGGAGAGGGAGAGTGAGAAATACAAAGAGAAAACGTGTATATGCATATGTTACATACACTATTTTCATATTCTTATATTTCTACGTTTATGTCTTTTGTTATTTATCCTTCCACCCGTGTGTGGAAACATGCCATTATGCATAAATCTATACAAAAATACAGTACATATATATACATGCATATATATACATGCATATATATATATATATATATATATATATATATATACATACATATATGTATACACATGCACACGCACATACATACATACATATGCATACATACATAGATACATACATAGATACATACATACATACATACATACATACATACATACATACATACATACATACATAAATACATACATACATACATACATACATAAATACATACATACATACATACATACATACATACATACATACATACATACATACATACATACATAGATACATACATACATACATACATATATATATATATACATACATACATACATACATACATGCATGCATGCATACATACATACATTCATACATACACACACACACATACACATACACACATACATACATACACAAATATGTACCTACATACAAACACACATACTCACACACATACATACATACAAGCATATATATACATGAAAACATACATGTACCTATACATACAGAGTTATTTATAGATATATAAACCCATTCATTAAAACGGTGTAACCTCCCTGCACCCGGCATTGCTGGCACAATCTGGGTGGCTAGGAAACAGTCTAGCAGGTGGGCCGACCCGGGGATGCATCATTGTATATAGTCACGTATACTTAACCTATTATTGCATTAACACGTATCGACACATATCTTACTATGGATAGAATGGTAAATAACGAAAAATTAATATACATTTTAAAAACAACATTTTGTAAAGTTGCCATTTTGTATTGTCGTAGAAAACTTGAAAAACAGAGCATATTTATTTCTAAGTTTGCTCTTCATCCAAAGGTTGATTTTGAGAGCGGCAGCAACGGTGACACTGAACTCCGTCTCACGTCTCCTAGCGGAACGACGAGCTACTTACTTACCCCGAGACCTCTAGAAGTTGGCCACGCCTTATCTGTAAGATGGAATTATATGACAATCCAACATTGGGGAGAGTCACCCGTTGGCACATGGAAGCTAAGAATGCTCGTCTCAAGTCCTCGATATACTGGTATAGCTATAACAATCTCATTAAGTAACTTAATACAGACTAAAATTGCAGAGCACACACACACACACACACACACACACACACACACACACACACACACACACACACACACTGTGGAGATGAAAATAGTCTTGAATTTAATACAGTATCCACAATTTTATAATCGACACCATCCCCAAGCACTGAACGCTTAGAAGTCGATATCTGTCCATTTGAAGAGGCAATTTACTCGATAGGTTTTTTTTCCATCGTTTCTGACACTTCGAAGACAAGCGAGTATCATAAATTGCATTCCGAGGTCTTTCAAAATTTCAAGACTTTTATTTCACATAATTCGAAATTTTTAATGTGGTTGAGAATTTAACTCAGAATTGAAATAAGATCAGAGCGTTTCAAATGTGTATCACCCTTTCCACAGAAATAGTGTTCAATCAGCATGTTAAAGTTATGGATATAAATGTTCAGCTACACTGATATAAATTATTTTGTTCCCATAGTAAATAAAACAAATTTACAAATGAATGTAAAAGCTTCTCTTTGTTCACTTTTCATAAATTTATCCACATGTGGATTAAAGCACAAATAAAAAGGCAAATACTTATTAAGAAACAAAAAATAAGCAAACAACAACAGAGATTAATACAGCCTCTACGCTATATTTGGTTATCCGGTGAGCTCAAAAGTGATATATTTATGATGTTTTTAAACGTTCAAAAACGCACAATTTAGAATTATTGCACTGATCACTCATTTAAAAAGTTTCGGCACACAAACCACAACTGCAAAATTGGTATGTACATTAAAGTTCACCGCCATCGCATTTTTCCAACATGATAAATCACTCTTGACAAAAAAACACGTAAAAATCATACATAAAACATCATTATAATTCGATAATAGTATTTGTATGCACTATTATTGCCCGACCTATTATGAGTTTCGTAACGCGATTCTAATATTTAGTTCATATTGTATCCATACATTTGTTCAACACGCAAGGAATATAGGCATGGCACAGAGCAGGTGTTAGGTAAAGGAGATAATTTTCTTTGTACTTTGTAAAAAGTGCGTTTTATTAGTGGATGTTTCTTAGTTTCTTTCTTTCTTGTTCATTGACTTTGCTTACGGATTGTGTATTTAATTAATTTTAGTGGATTACGATATCATTGGATAAATACCAAAAGTCCACATTTCAAAATTTAATGCAAACTCTGCCCTATGCATACGTGATAAAGTTCTAAAAACTTAAACTTATAATAGTATATTTGTATATATGACATACACAGTGAAATTACATTTGTAATCATTTATTAAAGGTAGTTATTAATCTATGGTTTGAAAGTTTAAAAAAAGGAAATATCTGGAAATATGTTATCTATACAATGGCTGATATTGGTGTTTGCACATCAATAGTATACAAGCGTATTGAGAAAGGCGTAAATCATCCTAGTTTATTGATTTAAACTTAAAGACGAGTTAGATTTGTTTAAAAAGGTAGAAAGCTGAAAAAAAATGTAACTGCATCTTCTTTGCGAAAAGAGTATCAAAATGGTTTCCATGCTTTTTGAAATATTTAACCAAAAACACGTATATAAGTAAACCACTCAGCATCGATGTATTTACTGTAACAAGAAAAGCATATGAGTAAAATAGCGTGTGCGGACGTTTGATAACAGACGATTTGATCACAGGACGTTTGATCACAGACCTATTAATCATAGGACGTTTGATCACAGACCCATTGATCATAGGACGTTTGATCACAGACCTATTGATCATTGGACGTTTGATCACAGACCTATTGATCATAGGACGTTTGATCACAACCAGTTGATCATAGGACGTTTGATCACAACCAGTTGATCATAGGACGTTTGATCACAACCAGTTGATCATAGGACGTTTGATCACAACCAGTTGATCATAGGACGTTTGATCACAACCAGTTGATCATAGGACGTTTGATCACAGACTTATTGATCATTGGACGTTTGATCACAGACCTATTGATCATTGCACGTTTGATCACAGACCTATTGATCATTGGACGTTTGATCACAGACCTATTGATCATAGGACGTTTGATCACAACCAGTTGATCATAGGACGTTTGATCACAGACCTATTGATCATAGGACGTTTGATCACAACCAGTTGATCACGCGGACGATTGATCATATAGACTATTGATCATAGGACGATTGATCAGATTAATATAAAAACTAATTGAAAGCAATCTAGTACATTTGTTAAAATACTTTATTTAACATTGTTACTATAAATTATTATAATATTCATAATAATAATGTACTTGAGCAATCTATAATCGTCGATCTGAACATTGCGGTGTTTTTTTTACATGAATTAAACTAGTACCCTATGGCTTATTTTATTACCCGGGTAATCAGATTAATATAAAAACTAATTGAAAGCAATCTAGTACATGTGTTAAAATACTTTATTTATCATTGTTACTATAAAATATTATAATATTCATAATAATAATAATGTCCTTGAGCAATCTGAACTTAGCATTTTTTTTTACATGAATTAAATGGGTACCCTATGGCTCATTTTATTACCCGGCTAATTATCAACGGGCGGGTACCCGAGTACCCGGGTATACATTGGCATCTTTAATTATGATCAATCGTCCACGTGATCAACTGGTTATGATCAAACGACCTATGATCAACAGGTCTGTATTCAAACGTCCGCAAATCGAAAAGAGCATCTTTAATTGTTGAGCACACCCGTTCTCACTGTAATTGGCGTTTGGATTGAGTTGTAATTCAGAGAATGCCACCAAATTAATGACAAGTGATATAAGCGAAAATGGATTCAGATTACATTGTGCTTATGGTACAATGATTTTAGACGGTATTACAATGTTGCATGCATCTGTAAAAATACAAATAACATAAATGAGTACTATCAGATAGTATAATTGTAAGGCTAAGAGACCAATTGATCAAAGTAAAAACAAATAATAAGTAGAAGGATAAGAGAATCTGGTTTAATTATACTTCAGTTAGATGCGTATTTAAGAAAATAAAACAAATAATACCATGATAAATATGCCCCATTGATACATAACGTATGTGTAATATAGCAAAGTTATAATCTCAAACAGGTTCCTCTTTATTTGATTCTTACGCTTTTGTTGTTCTTGTTCTTCTTCTCCTCTATAGCTAAGTCTCGGTGAATTATTAAGACTGAGACAAACATATATGTTAACACACAGTTTACATCATTTCTAAAGTACACAAACTGAGAATTGTCATTCCACTGTTAAATGTGTCGATAGACAGCGGACAGCGGATATAACTCATGTCTTCATATCTTGCTACCCTCTATGTGAGGTACCGTTGTTGTAAAAATGGGGGCGATTTCTGGTATTAGAACTTGAATTTTTCATACTAGAAAATGATTTCGTGATCTTACCGAGAACGTAATTGAGTTATAGAGCTTTGGCATCATTTGCAATTGAAACTGATAGAAAATAGAAAACGTGAATCCACGAAGACTGTATTTTAGGACAGAGCTTTGCTAATATCACTTCTCGTGCATCTCCAGCATCTTCGGTCAATATTTAACAAATATATCTATATATCTATCTATCTATCTACATAGAGAATTTACCCCCCCCCCAAAAAAAAAAGAGTAATATGTTTTTCCAGATGAAAGCGCAACATTTAGCATATAGATTTTAAAACATATTAATAAGCATCTTTGTTTATGATTGACAATGATGTATTTTAGTATTCCTGAGAGAATTATTCCGATATATAATAATATTTTCGATGATCCATGGTATTTAGTTCTCTTTCAAGAAAGTAACAATTTAGTTTAGTTTGGGCTCAGAATGGTGTCTTACGGCCCTGCAACACATGAAGTGAGTAATGTGCCTTGCTGAAGGACACACCACGGTTGGCGATCCAGGCTGATCCAACGCCTTAACCGCTGCGTCACCGCGACTACCCAAGAAAGTAATAAAGAAAAGAAAAAAACAAAATGAACTAGTATCATAATACAATTATAGTGCATTTAATAACGTACATGGGTATCTTTGAGGAAGATTACACATTGCCATCCTAAACACTGGTCAGTTTTGGTAAAGAAGTAAGTAAGTAAATAAGCGAGTAAGTGCGTATTCATGTAATTGAAACGTATGGGCAGGCACTCACTTCGTCATTTAATTGAACATACACGCGTGTACTTTATAATTATATATATATATATATATATATATATATATATATATATATATATATATATATATTCTTTTTTAACAGGTACATTGTTTTCCTGGAAAATAACTTTTTACGGTACATTGAATGATCCTGTATATGGTAAGTACAAGACGAATGTTGGTTTTCATTCTATAATTGACCTATTATCAGAACAGTACAAATTTTTCCTGGAAAATAACTTTTTATGGTACATTGATTGACCCTGTATATGGTAAGTATAAGACGAATGTTGGTTTTCATTCTATAATTGACCTATTATCAGAACAGTGAACTTGCTCTTAATCTTGGTTAATCCGGTGCTACGTCATAATGACATTGTTGCACCGCGAAGCGTCAACCTTAACAAAAGACTTACCTTAGAAGAAACGTGATCATACTAATTTTGAAAAGGTATTAATTTGGTTTTCTGAACATTCAGCAGTTGTGGTTAATATTTGTGGCAACTAATTCTAATCTTTGACTGTTCTTGGGATAAAAAAAAATTTGTAACTAACAGTTTGTTCGTAGGGTATCAGGTAGGTATATCAAGGTTGAATTATACTGGTTCTTTTTGGTTTGATCAAATTGTAGCAGAAAATTCTTTTTTAAACCTTTGAAGAAAAATATTAATCTGTTTTCCAGTCTACGTTGGTTTAATGGTTTCCAAGACAACTTATTAAATACTGAAGTCATACTTCCAGGGGTATAGTCATAATTGCATGTAACAAACATGGATGCTTGCTTTGGAATTTTTTTTCAATTTCATCATGTAAAACCTGGGAATGGGGGTCTCAAACTGTAGAAGCATGTTCTAAAAGGTCAAACTAAACCCCTGAAAGCTAACTATTTTGCATGTCGTGTGCAACATGATAAGTTACGTCACAATAGGCTCAAAATACGATTTCCTTTGGTGCATAATTATTGAACTGAACTCAGTCTAGTCATAACAATACATGATATAAAGTCCTTAACTTTGTTTTGTGATTACCTCTATAGAAATGTGTAAAACTATTAAATATATACCTTTAATGGCGTGAAAAATGGTTTAAAACGTCAAATTCTAAACTAGTATTTATCACATGACGTCTGTGGTGTAATTTTAAAGACTCATCTCATCAAAGTATTTCTGATTATGCACTCTCACATCTCTAGAATGGTCCATATTGGAAATTTTCAATGCATCAAGGGTAAAACAATTCCAAGTCAAATTACGACATCGTTGTTTATTCAGACACATATACTGCATACTTTACGTCTCGAAATCAACAATTGTCAGCCTAATATTTGCGTTTTTAAGGGCCGGTGACAGGTTCCAATAGAAATAGGAAATGTCTGAAAACTGTCAATAAAAGAAATATCAAAATGGGAAACAATATGTAAAAATAAATGATGCCGATTATGGTGAAATGACAGATCGAGCAGTCGCTGCCACTACTGAACCAGGTCCAGACCAAATTATATTTCATAAATTTCATGGCATTAGCAATAAGAAATATGTGACAGCGTTAACATGAATGTGCTTTTCTGTTTTTGTGAGCGCGCATGAGAGACAGAGAGAGACAGAGAGATTTGTAAATTATCGGGTCACAAACTTGACAAGTAAGCACAATTGGAAATGGCTTATCCAGACTTGTGGATTTCACAACATTCAGTTTAATTTACGATTTCTCCAGACAAATGAGAGAATTAAAAGCCTTAAATTCCTATGAAATTCACGCTGACTGGCCGCCTGTCATTCTGTATCCGATGTTGATTATGACAGATTTCTTGTTTCAAGAGATGGATTCAACTCAGCTGCTAACTGCAACGAAAAACACTCCTGGATTTCCCCTGGATTTTTACACATTCAGTTTCAATTCATATTTATTAAAATGTATTGCCAAAAATCTCAACGATGCCAAAATATAGTTATAGCCATCGAATCTCCTCAGCATAATGTTCAAGCGTACCGAGTACCGGTGGAACAGAAGCAGATGCCGCTGGTCCACGATATAAGCATCTCTATGTATCGCATTTTCACCACCATCCAAAAAAGAAAAATAGAAACAAAAAATACATGCCGTTGCCTACGTGCTCGTTTCCTACGTTACCAGTGTTTCCTGTTTCCCGAATAAACATCAATTGTATGTTACCTACTACATTTTATGAGGTTTAGTCTTTATTTCTGTAATATGGGAAATATCTCGCATTTTCCTATTACTTTCTAACTACAAGAGTTATTTGTTAGAAAATGGTACATGCTAAAATATACATAGGATAGGGTATCAAGGTGCAAACGATACATGCAATGCTGAGTAGCTGATTTATCTTCAGGTTCTTGACTACAGAAGTTGCAACATTATGTGAGGAAAACTGTTTAAGTCATTAGTACTTCTAAGGTCACTTAGAAAGGAATGTTCATGCGATGAAATCTGATCGGATAAGAAATACCTCCCATTATTTACGAGAGAGAGAGAGTGTGTCTTTTCATTTTAAAAAATTCTGTGAAAATGAGTGAATGCGTGCATATGTAAGTGAGTGCGTGACTAAGTTACAAGGTGCATGTATGGATGTATGTATGTATGCTCATTCCTTCCTTCTTGACTTTGTTCATCATTCATTCATTCATTCATTCATTCATTCATTCATTTCAGGTAATCGGTCACATACAAGTAACTGTACACAGCCCAAAGGTCCGACTACAGCCTTTTATTCTAAAGATTCAGCTCCAAATACACCAGGAATAGCAGAAATAATAGCCGCCTCTGTTTGTGCTGGAATTCTTTTTATCATTCTTGTCGTCTGCATGAAAATGCGTGTGTGTTCAAAATCAAGCGTTGCGGCAAAACCGCCGCAGGCACCCAGTCGACCGCCACAAGCTACGTCTCCTCGTCAAGTCTGGTCAATTTCTTCATGAATGAGAGATGATATGTGTTAAACAGATCACTACTTTATAATTAATCACTACTTAATCACTCAGTTAATAAGAGAATAAGGTTAAACTGACTGAACACGGTCGCCAAACATCAGGCCATCCATAAATGTAATTTTTCTTCAAATTGTGTGTGTGTGTGTGTGGGGGGGATGATCTTTTTGTTTAAACTTCATTCTAGAAATGCCTCTGTACGAATACTTCTTATAACGTAGGTATAATGGACCGAGATGATAAACATTTTTGTTTCTGTGCCATATTTACATTTTACTGATTTGCTTGAGAAATACTGAAATAACAATATAATGTTATCGTGTATATTCATCAGGATCGGATCTTTAAGAAACAGATTCGAGGCTGTCTGAAATTAAACTCGCTCAGAATATTTGCAAGAGACTCTAAATGGTCCCAATATTTCCTAAAGCTGTACTTTTATAATGGGCAAAAACTCTATTTCGAATTGTTACCACGCAAATTACTATTTGTACTACCAATAAACAGAAACTGTTAGGTTTCCGTTTGAAGCATTCTTTCCGCTTTTAAAAACATTAAATCCTACAATCGTAGGCAAATAAATGGTGTAGAAATGGTACATTAGGGAGAATAACTCGTGTACATGATGTTGTGGAACACTATAAATCAAATTTATTCAAGGTCTCATCAATATAAAGCCGTGTATTTAATTTGCAGGACTCCTGTAAATGATCTCGTGCAACGCTGAAAATCGAATTCATTGTAGACCTCTTTAATATAAAGTTCAATATCAAAATTTGGTTAATCAAAGAAACCATTGTAAAGTTATGCTGCAGAAACCATAACTCAGGAGGACGGGCAATCAGCGGGACTAGCTCCCATAACCGATGCCATAGAACACTATAAATCAAGCCCAATCATGGTTTCATCAATATAAAACTGCATACGAAAATTAGACTGAAATCCAGCAAATCTTTTTAAAGTTATGTTGCAGAAACAAGCGGACAGGTTTTAGTGGGGAATAACTCCAGTAAATGTTGGAAATCAACCTCATTCAAAGTCTCACCAATATAGAGCTGCATGCGAAATTTGATTTCAGTCCGACAATTCGAGAGGATTATACGTTGAGGCAACTGAAGCTAGGGGATAAGCAGTCGGCAGCTATAACCCCAGTACATGATGACAGAGAAGGCTGGAAATGTAACTCTTTAGAGGTCTTGTCAAAATAAAGATGCCTACACAGTTTGTTTAAAATTAAACAATTCTGATTAGGTTATTTAAAATTAAACAATTCTGATTAAGTTATCTTGCAAGAAAGATACAGTTTGTTCCGTTAGTGAAGTCAAGAACAACGCATAACCGCTTTATTCTTTATACCCTTTGTTTTTGCCTAACTTTGTTTCTATTTGGAAAAGAATGTTTTTAGTTTTTCCTGGAGGTCAAAGGAAGAGTAAAGTTTAATTTCCTGAGCTCTTGTCAGTACTGGAATGTTGCTTATCAGCTTCACTATTCAGACCCCACCTTCCCCATTCCACCCCCCCTCTTCCCAAAAAACCCACATGAAATTTAAATAGCGCAAAGCTTGCTTGTTCGAATTTTATTTTATCGAGCTTTAAGTGAATTAGATAGTCCAAATAGCATTATAACAGCACATGGGTTCCTTTTAACTTCTTCTAGGCGCTGCCTGTACACTTTCCTTGAACCATATAACATATAGCATGCCCTTTTCTGAACTGACTGATTATCATTGAACGCGCTCACTCTTTCTAACCCCATGTTAACAAGCAATGGACCAAGACTCGCCAAGAACACAGACATATTTTCATTTTCCATCACATCACGCAAGTGTTTCACTAAGGAAGTAAAGCTTTTTAAATGATTTAGATTTACGATGAAGTGGAGAGCTGTGAAACCACTGTCCAAGTCAGGGCTGGAACGGGATCTGTAGTGAGGATAGGTGGTGAAATGTTTGCGAGTCAGTAAATTATTTAAAACTACCTCTCGTAGAAATGCTCTTATAGAACCTAACGACCAGATTACAATGAATTCTCACATTCATAATCATACCCAACTCAAGATTCTTACGTTTCATTATTATCGAAATCAAAGACCCATCAGGTGTCATAATCCTGAGTTTAGGATGACTTTAAGCGTGTGACTTGCTTGAATCTTGGAACCGCGCGTTCCTGATGTTTTCAAGTAGCTTCTTCATCTCTCTAGTATGTCCTCAGGAAGTACTAGTTTGTTATCCAATCAGAACAGTCATTTTTGGATTTGCCGGTACCTCTGCTTATTGACCAAATTACAAATAGCAAAAAGCTTATTGTTGCAATCGACTGCTTCAATGATGTATGTATACAGTTAGTCATTCGTCTTATTAGGAACATGCGAAGGTCCCGCCTTAGGTTACGATTGAAGGTTTTGCCCACGATGTTTGGTTCGCGGACTTTATTCAGCGGTTTTCACATTAATTTCATTCTCTGTGTGTATGTTTCAGTTGTCATAGGACGCTGTTATCTATGATGTTAGAGGTTTAACGCTGCGTGGGATCTCATCATTTCTTAAACGTCTCACTGAACATATATTCTTTTAGGGTTGAAAGTCAACCAAAACAGATGTAATCTCATTTGTACCCCTAGGCACTGTACTTTGAGTACTTCTTATCCTTGTATTAATCAACAACCTCATTGAAAAGGTTGCTTAATATGCAAGTATATTCAACAGAAAAAAAGGCATCAATTAATCAAAATATCACATTTTTCATTTGATTGTCGGAATTGTTTTTTTCTTTTTTAATTGGCTCTCATGTTGACTTATAAATAATAAATGAGTTGCTGACACCTGTCAGGCGTGTAACGTATACATAAGCAGTATGCAATGCGTGCAAGATCAGGCAAAGTTTGCGTATCATCAGAAGATAAGCTCTAAGTTTACAATAGTCCAGACACGTTCTGATCTTTTCACACATATTGCTTTATTTAGATTGCTCAAATTATTAGACGTTGCCAAGTTACTATGCACGTGCTCATATTGCATAATGGCTACGTGATATATTTCTCTTCACACACTCACACGTATGGGTACCAATGAAATACTTTTGTAAGAGACAAAATGTAACCTGCATGGGAAAACTCTGGGTAAGTTAGTGTCTAAGAATTAACAGTAATAACCTCTTGCAGAGGTTCATTTAGCGAATTTGAGGTAGAATCATGTGCGCAATTGATGACAAACAAAGGTGGTGCAAACATATTGTCAATCTATCTTTTTCACTGGGAATTAAAAGCTACTGTCGGTGTGCAGTAGACGCAAATTAAAGTTTATCCCTATACCACCTTTTGGTGGCCATGCTGTCTAAATCAGTATTTGTCATATCATGGATAATCACATAGTTGGTACACTTTACATATAGTGTGTGCAGGTTAATATTTGCGATATGACAAGTGTTGTTTAAGTGTTAACCCAACGGAGTAAATAAACTCACCACTGTTTAGAGAAGAATGTGAATAAATGCCGGTCTCCCAACTGACAGAAAGTTTTCCAAGCACAGCATTTTTCCAAATCAAAAAATGCAAATATCCGATCACAAATACAGTAAATCTGGAAATACTTTATTCAGCAACATCGTAAGTCTAGATTTATCACAGTGTCTGCATCGAATAATCATCCCTTGACACAAATATCGAACAACTGGAATGCTGCTTTTTCTGCCGTATACAATACTGCATCCATAGCAGTCGAATTGACTCACTTTAGGTGGAAACATTGTAAACATTCTTATCGACATAGAGTTATATGTCGCATCAGTATTGAAAAATGATGTTGTGTGTGTCAAATTTTCTACTTATTTGGATAGACAGTTGCTCTTTCAATTATAATTTGTAAAAACAAAATACTTTTAAAAGTTACTGGTTATAAAACTGCGTATTATTAATTAAACAAGCATCTGGGACTATTTTTTTACGCGCAACAATTGAAAGGTGCAGCGTCTGAGCCAGAATAAACAAAATGATTTCTTCTTCTTTCTCTCTAAACTATTTCCATTAAAATAAAAACTATGTGATATAAAGAATCTAAAATCTTTGACATATGCAACAGAGTTGGGAGTGAGTAATAGAGGATCTCAAATGGGTAATGATTTAATATTAAATTTATGAAACTCGCTGAATAAATTAAATACGAAATCATGGCCCATTTGAGATCCTCTATTACTGACTCCCGACCCTGTCGCATATGTCAAATATCAGATTCCAAAACAAATTGTCCGACTGCGATTTTTACCGTCAACAATCAGGCTTGCTTTCTTTACTATGATACTAGTCTAAACATGAAAAATACATTTATCGGACAAACGTTTTTGCTTTTAGTTAGTAAATTTACAAGAACGATGAAACATACATTTCATAGATTACTACAATTAAGACATTTTTAATATTATACCGCTGTTAAAAACTGTATGATACCAAATCTCACGGTCTCTCTCGAATTCCACTTTATATTTACCATAAATCTATACAAAAAGTCTCTAACTATAGTGTTCCTCTTGAAAACAGTGCAATATGTTCGAGCAAATATGTATTTATTATCTTGGTTATTTTTAAGAATCTATGTATAATCTCTAAAGAATAATGTATTACGCAGCCAATTCTGTTTTAAAAATATTCGACTTAAGCATATTAATTGTTTCTTGGAGACCTGAAAAGGGTTTCATTCACTTTTTGGTGAAAATCTTTTTTTATTTTTGAATTATTCGTCAAATGCAATAAAAGTGATTGGTGCAACGACATTAAAAATGGAAGGCCTACATCTTGATTCTCTTAATGGGAACTGGCATTGACTAGGATCTGCACGTTCTTTAGTAACAATATCAAGGAAGTCAACATATATCACAATTCATGAAATCTTTTGGTATTAGTATCCTCGAATCTTGGAAACATTTGAGCCCTCGGTACGAGAAAGCTGATCCGATCTAGTGTATATAAGATAAACAACAGGATCTAATTGACTAATGTGTCAATACCGGAGATTAGTCATGGAATTCGTCAATGCTTTTGTCACGATAATATACAAAGAGTTTCAGAAATTAAAATTTTGCATGGAAACACAAGATTCTTTTGGTATTAATTTATCCCTCACCCCGCAAGCTTTATTTGAGAAAATATTCATCGCAACAATTACATTCTAAATGATTAAAATCGAGTTTACTTTATATCTTAAAAGAAATGAGACGTTTTAGAATTCCACACAAATAAGATAAATGGTAGGAATGGCGTCAAATAAATGTTAAATGTTTAACTGGAAATACGTTTTTCATTGCTAAGTGAAAATGTGTTGTTCCAATGAATTAATCGTCAACTACGACAAAAATGACAAGTGCAAAGTGCAATTCTAATGGAAGGGCTAAATCTGAATGCCTTTGATATATTTTCTTTACTAAGAAATATTTTATTTGGAATGCAACATGAATTAATTTTGCAAACACATTTTGAGAGTCTTACGCTATTCCACCGACAACAGGATCAGTACATAGGTGTTTTATCCACATAAAAGCGCCATATAGCCCATGTGTCTTTCCGTCGACCACTCGTTGGCATATAATTTTTAATTTTTTTTAAAAAATCCTGGCCTTGAAACTTTTGTCGGTTCGATCTTGTAGACTCCTTCTCGTGTCTCTGATCGCGGAGCTAAAATAACACGTACTCTTACGTCGTCAATATGAACTCAACTATCCAAGCAAGCCTGTCAATCGTGTCTTTTGAAAAGATTATGTGAGGTTAAATCGTTTCGGATGGGGACAGAGTGCTGCAAAGTCTTCCAAGCATTGTATGTTTGAGTGCATATTTTGGTGAATCTCGTAACGATAATGCATTTCCTATTAGCAACTGTATCATCTTATAACGAGGAAAGATCTAGTATCCCTTTATGGGCAATTTTCAGTCATGCTTGTAAACTGTAACTTTTTGAAATCTCTGTATCAATATTATCTATCTATCCGTCTATTTATCTATCTACTTTTGCATTCCTATATACACCTATATATGTCTGCCTACTCGTCCGTTTGCCTCGCTGTCAAGTATGTTTGTCTGTCTGTCTGTTGATATATATATATGTATATAAATATATATATATCTATACACACACACCTTTCGTTTCTCACCATAGTATTAATTATAAACAAAAATCTTAGATGTCCAGAATATTCTACTGTTAGAGTGTACCGATGTTTTCTTAAGTTAAAGATGTGAGCAAATATATTCTCCGAATTAATCTTTAGATTATGGCCAACATTCCTTTGAAACTAGGAAGTGCTGCATGTTTGAGTCAGCAATCGTCGATTACCTTTAATCTGTTGAATTTTGTTTTCTTACTGAGGGTGTTTTTGATGACCTTGCAACCATGAATCATGTATCACCGTTGAAAAATAATTTCCCTGATAAATTTTATTCTGTGCGGCACTCCTCAAACATTCATAAAAATACAGCAAACTATGTCTTTACACATCTACCAAATATTAGGGGGAGCAGGAGGGTTGATTGGGAAGCATATCCTGGTTATGTTTTATTTTATATCATGTATAACATTACAGTTCTGGATAAAATATACAGGGCTTGTGGATCCAGAGACGATAGTCAGTTTTACTCTGTGCATTTCTTTCCATGGAATGCTGTTTTATTTCTTTAAAAATAATTTCGAGGCACAAGCATTTGTTTTAAAACTTAGATTTAAATATGAGACTATGTAAAGTCCTTTTAGTACTTTCACTGCCACCGCCTTTCCTCAACAGCAGTGTAAGAATATATGTATTGCTGATTTGAAAAGGTTTGCTAAAGCAGCGCATAGCATATCAAAATGAAACCGTTATGCTATACAGAAAGCACACACACACACACACAGACACACAGACACACAATACAATTAATTTCTTCATTAGATTGGCATAAACACGACTTCAAGTCATTAGAGTTAGAGACATTTTTTAAGGCTTGAAAAACATATGTTTCGCAGCATTGCCTTGTACCTAGTGCTGGTAAACAGGGGACTCCCTGATCTACACCTACTAACATAGCCTCGCACCAGCAGTCCATATGTTATTTTGTCAGTGGGAAATTAAATACAGGATATCAAATAAAAGTAAATATTTTGTTGTCAACTATAGTACATATATATATTGAAGTTTATGAACTGTGTAATGGAAAAAAATTAAATCCCTTTACAAACTAATGGGTGCATCTCAAAATATTTAGTACTCTATTTTTTATTCCCCCGCCAATAGACTGGTTCTCTTGCTGTAAAATAATTAGAGGTCGATAACTACATACTGCGACATTTTGGTTTGGAAGTTTTGATTATGCAATTTTTAGCATCGTGTATATACTGAGCGAAAACATCCAATCCTGTTAGATTCTCCAGTCGCACAGACGAGAGATATTTTCCGTGTAGAGTAAGAAGACGTACGTCTTATTCATCGATTGTGATTGAAATAACGATGCAGGCAAATGGAATTTTCAATCCTCGACAGTAACTGTTGTGTTTTCATTTGTGTATAAGTCAGAATGCGGTTCAGAAGCTGAGAAATTTCACCTAATTACCTGCCAAACATCTGGTAGTTGCTTTATTCATCAGAAATTACTGAGATTATGCTGAACGATTTGCATTTTTTTCTTCTTTAGATGTAATATGGTTAAAGATTTATAGGATGTATCAAATAAATCGTTTAAAATGCATATGTGATTCAAGCGTGAAAATGTAGATATAGTAACCGAATTTTTTAAGGTTATGTTGCTCATCTTGCGATGCAACTACAACCTAATTTCATAAGTGTAGTTGACATAGGATACAAGATATTGAGTGAGCAACGAACGAACGCACGAGCAATCAAGAGCGAACGGCAAACACATGAACGAACAACAAAACCCAGCGAACGGATAACTGAAATGTTAAAAAAACACTCAAGGGTATAAATGATGTCATAGTGACCTAGTTTTGTGATGGTTGATTTACACGCCTTGATATGCGTCCACATAAGAATATTCATGTCTGTAGGTGCAATGAGGTTTAATATGTTAAGAGTGTAACGAACAGATAGCAAAAATAGGACGGTAACTCAAAGATGTTATTTAGGTCACATTAAACTAGTTTGTGTACAGTTAACATATTATCTATAAGAATGATTTACTTACCTATTTCATGAGTGTAGGCGAAATAGGGTCTAAGATATTTAGGGTGTAACGAACGCATAGCTGAAAATACAACGTCCAATTAAGAATAAAATTAGGTCACAGTAACCTAATTTTGATATGCTTGAGTCACTCTTAAGACGCATCCAGATACAAATTTGTATGTCTAGATGAAATAGGGTCTGATATATTGAGAGTGTAAGGAAGACACGTTCGAACGAACAAACACACGAACGTACGAGAGAAACCCTATATCCCCTGAAAAGTTCGTTAGCGAGTGAATGATAGCACGATACAGTATCTTAATGAATTAATTCTAGCTTAATTCGAAGACTTATTTACTGAATATCTGCCTTGGCAAAACCATCATCGTCCCAATTTTCACACTTTTGTTTAAAAATAGAACAACTGTATGGACAGCCGCCGTTTCATCTCTTCGTTCTATTGCAACTTAGGAAACGCGCTTAGGTCTTAGTTTATATAAATATCGACCTTTTTTAGTTCAATTGCTGCCGAAACCATTCATTAGTAATCACCTTTAAAATCGCGTCTCCTTATCGGCATAGTGTGAAACAAACATTTTGATTTCTCGTGCAAATTATTAAAGGCGTTTATATCAGCTTTTATCAATTAACCACTAACACGCCAAAAATACAGTTTTTCACCAAACTTAATCAGATGAAATTATATCTACACCATACACCACGACACAATTCTGATTTGAGAACAACAGTGCCAAAGTTTTTACTCGGACAGGGAGATAGGGACAGTATTCTGCCGATACAGTTGTTTTGAATTGTAGTTTATATCACCAGCCATATCCCCACCCCACCCTCGTTATGAGCACATCAGAACGTGGGAGTTGGGTCCGCAGCTGATTTATGATAACAAATACTCCTTTAGTCATCTAGCGCATCCTGTTAGTGTTTCTTGCCTCGTTAATAGCTTGCGTAACATAAAACGCGTTGATTGATTTGGGGAGTTGATGGGCCTGAAGCCTCACTGGGGCTTGTCTTGGGTTTGGGCTACGACGTCTCCTATATGTGGTTGCAAAATCGTTTCCAATACGTTACAGATTACTGAGTTTTCTTGTAATTCTCAAGTTGGGTCGGGTCCTTCCTCTTCTTCAGAAAGGGCGTATGAATCCATGTCTTTAGAAAGCCTGTGTAGGTATTTTGTATTTGTTTGTGTACCTGTTTCAAGATACTTTGCTGTCATACAGGGTGACCATCGGCCTTGTTGACTAATTTTGTAATATGCTAGTAGATTATGTCTCATTTAGCGCTGGAATAAGTTATGTATTTTTATTGGCCTAATCTTCCTGGTTTGGTAAATTATTAGAAACTATCTTTATCTTTTGAAGAAATGGTCCTTGAAATCTGGCGTCAAGCTTAGGAACAATTTTCATATTGAAAATAATACCCCCCTGAGAGTTCTGACGTCTGATTAGCTATTGTGAAGTGATTAATAAATCAGATGTCAGAAGCCTGAAATGAAACTTTGTTTGAGTGGCTTTTCCATCACTCTAGTGTGTTCTCGGGAATTACTTGGTCTGGTTCGTTATTCAATTGGAGCTTTTCGGTATGGGTTTGCCTGTATCTCTGCTTATTGACCAAATTATAGAACAGTGTTTAATGCTAATTGGCTGCATTCATAATATACGTATACAGTTAGTGTATCGCACGCAAGGAATATGCGAAATTCTCGCTCCAGGTTAAGCTGGACGGTCATTAGAAGACTTTCCGTTTGTGGACTTTATTCAAGGGATTTTCCATTAATCTTCCCTTCCCCGTGAGCGCCTCACTACACAGATCTTCTATTCGAGGATGAAGTTTACCAAAACCTAAAATAATCTAATTTGCCCCTCAATGATCCATCTAAACTTGTCAAAATTGAGCTTGGATTAGTTGATGTGGACAACTGCCAATGTTTGTAACTCAAGCTAACTAACAGTAAAAATAACGTTCTATAAAATGATCTGCATCTTCAAATGCAGCACACGGGACATCTACATGTACATGCGTGTGTTGTAACAGAGTTAAATAACAGTGACCTAAAAAATGTCCGAGAAGGAGACCAATTCTGCTATGGAGCAAAGATCATACTGTAACATCCGGGCGCTTGTACGGTACTCACTGACTGATAGCAATGCCGACTTGGATAAAGTTTTACGTACGTAAATCTGTCATACACTAGACTTTTGAGGTGGTTTCATCATTTCATTTCATCCTTCATTCCCCCCCCCCCGAGTCTTAAGATTGTTAATAGTTGCAGCTATCTATGATATCAGAGGTGTGAGGCTGTTTGGGATTGCAACATTCCATTAAAAACCTAACTGAGCACATATTTATTCAGGGATGTAAATCAGGAATTTCTTAGGTAAATTCATGTGTACCGCAAGGCACTGTACTCGGACTATTTCTAGTTCCTAGTTTCATCAACAACCTCTGAGAAGTGATGATTTCATCTGAGGTCCAAGATTGCTTACAATACAGATATATTACAGACGACAATGCGATCTTGTAGTATTGAAGCTGAAATGGCAAATGAAGAGTAACTATAAAGAATGCTTCTAAGTACACTTACGTATAGATGGGTAAAAATAAAACAATTATTTGTGATCTAATGAATCCTACTTGGAAAAATCCTGTGTATTGATAGAAAAAGTCCTTGTCTAGTTTTAACAATTACCAGGAATAATCTCTTGTGGACGTTACATATAAACAGTACAATGAGGAAGGCGTAGGGTATCATTGAATTCCTAAAAAAGAAAATACTTAGAGTGTGGACACTCACTTGCGGAATCTGCCCACTTTACAATAGTAAGACAAGTCCCAGGGTACAACAAGAAACCTAGGATGAAAGTAACCAGAGTGTGGACACTTAATGGGAAAATCTGGCTACTTTACAATAGTAAGGCAAGGAAATGGGTAAGGATATACACATAAAAGGCCCTTACTCAGCGAAAGACATTTGCAGACCACAGTCTGTCAGGAAGTGTGCAGTCAGATTCATCTGCACCAATTATATAAATCGTCCACCGAAATTATACTAAACTTTATAAAATTCACCTTGGATAAGTGGACGTGGACTATAGTCAATGTATGCGCCTATGAGTAAATAACAAACGCAACAGAAACATCCAATGTCTTTTCCAACCCTTTATTCATAACCGCAAGATTTCTAGCAGTTATTTTATCCAAGAATTATACTGGGATTGGATAGACTGCCAACAAACTTCACCAATTATTGAAACTATTCGAGCTATTAACTACCCTGTACCTATTACTGACGGCAATATTCCGATTCCCATAAGAGTAAATGTGTCATATTTGTATTTTAAATGTACATTTTGTTTCATTTATTGATATGTACTAATGCGGTTCGGTGACGCGACTGTTATATTTCACCGACACCCTTCGTAGGACAAGTTTACAATCTGCATTAATAGGAATCAATTTTTTTCAAAGGATGAAGATAGAATGAGGTTGAACATAGGTAGAGCCGAAGAATATAGATTCCTAATGGTCTTATTTTGTATGGTCAAGTGCTACAGAAAGGGAAGCTGTGTGAAGATGTAAATGTATTATTGTTAATTACTTTATTTCTGTCCAGCTCCTCCCGTTTCATCATGTTTCCATTTATGTAGAAAATTGGAGGTAGAATTGTGTGCTCATTTGAAGGCGAAGAAAAGTACTGTAAAACAACTTGTTGGCCGTATATTTCATCGGCAATCAAAACCTGCTACCGAGGTATAGTAGACTTAACTCAAATATTTATCGCCATATCACCTTTCTTGCAGTCATGATGTCCAGCTTAGTCTTTCACAAACGTCTGAAATCCTTCTGAATTTTGATTCCAACTCATTAGCATATGTCACGGATTATTAACCACATTACATTCCAGATAAACTCGTCAGTACTCTTTCTTTTTCATTTAGTAAATTAAAAAGAAGCATAATTTGGAATATCAATATTCATAGATCACCACATTTAAGAGTTTCAGGTCTTTAAACCGCTTAATATCTTATGAATTTCTCTCTTTCGTTTCTTCTATCTTGCTCTCTTCCAATTTTGGAACAATCGTTACCCATACCTCGTTACGAGAAGTCCCCAAATATTTTGTTCCTCTTGAAAGCTGTAGGATATGCTTGATGAAATGTTATTAATTTTCTTATTGTTCTCTAATAATTGATTTCATGATATAGACATTCTAAAGCTTGAAGGAATATTAACAAGCAAAGTATGCAGCATTTTCTTTCCCCAACCAATCGTTTCTAAACGTATTCAACTTAACACCCCAAACAATCGCATTTGAAAAGTATTCGACTTCAACATCCCAATTTACATCCTTTCTTAAAGCTGGAAAAGCGTAATTCCATGTGTGTCACATGTGTTTTTCTAATGGATTAATCGTTACTTACGACAAACATAACAAGAACAAAATATTTCCAGTGAGATGACTAAATCTTTCATTACTTACAAATTTATCATTTGAAATACAACATCAATGAATTTGGGGAACATATTTGAAATTCCTCCCTTAGGATATGAATCAACGGTTGAAATTCATATGCACGATTGTTGTGACAACCGAGAGAAAAGCTGCTAAGTAGTTTGTGACACGTATGAAATACATACGGATCTTCTCTGTGTAAAGTTACTTTGTAGAAGCATTACAATAAGCGCAAAGGGTACGTAACCTGTACATTATAGAGTGTATACAAATGCGAGTAAATTAACCTTTCTTTGCTAGAGAAGTTTTGTAACCTTTACATAAAGACAGACACTTATTTAGCGTCTTAAGAAACAAATGAAGGTTACACCAGTTTTTCTCATGTTTCCGCATTTTGCCGCGAGCGAATAAAAAAATTACAAAACAAAGAATTTTCCTTGTAACGAAGTAATCAATAAAAAAAGTATCAGTATTCCGTTGGTAAAGACAAGTAACTCTAGCAAAGCTCCACAGATGGTAAAGTCTTAACAAACACCCTGCATAACTCACATGCCACCTTGCATCTTAAGAAATGTCTTTAAAATTCTAACAAGACATGAATTTGCTGTATGATTTATAATTTCTTCGAAACATAATAAAGTAACTCGGGAAATATAAAATAATAATTAGGAAATTAATTAAATAAAATTAATATTCCAACTGTTGAAAAAGGCCATAGCAAAACGTTTACACTCAATTTTCTGCATCACATAGTCAAAAATTGCACAAGTATATAAAAAGTATTTTTTAAAAAAATAGCAAGATAATTTTTTTATTAACTGATTGTTTTTTACTTATTTTAAATTACTTCCCAACTTAATTTGTATGCTATTAATCTATCCAAATAGTCACAATAGCCAGACAAAACCAGTGGAAACGAGTATTCGTCTTTTATGGGTGAAACGAACGACTTGTGTGTGTGTGGATGGCGATCATATTTTGACCAAGACGGCATCCCTTTCGATGGCTGAGTAAAGCCGTGCTGCATCGATCTTGTTGCTGGGAACAGCATCACTATTGTCACAGGGCACAGCATCACATTCGTCTTTATTCAGCTTTTGGTGGCTGGGTACGTCACATTATTTCTGTGTCGAACTCATCTTCCCAGGTGAATATCTCTGCTGAAAATGATCTATCTTCCATGGAACTCTCTCCTTTTTCATACTTTCGATCCCGTGTTGTGATTGAAAAGTCGTACTCGTTTCTCCTGAACGATCTGACACACTTTTTCCAAGGGTTCACTGACAAATTGGTGATCTGACCAACGTAGAGTCTTGTGGGATCGTACTTTTTGACACGAAAGTCTTGATCTTGACCTCATTTAAAGGTTCCTTTCAAGACGTCAAAAGTTTACCACTTGACTAGAACGACAGTTGAGTGTCAGTCTTTTCACTTTGCATTTGCATGACTTTAGTAAACGGTCATTTTCCTTCGTTCGATTCTACATGTTCCAAGTCGATGCCTACGAGGTATATATACCATTGCTAGAATTGTTGGGATTATTTTTGGGTGTGACTCTATGAACAAAATAAAAATCTTCTATAAGCTCATCAGAAAAGTTTCCTTTTAATTTTTTCAGTCTAAGTATTGTAAGGTAAAAATTCACAAATATTGCGACAAAGATTTACGTATCATTTCATTTTTGTTACATGACTAGATTCATTCCGCATTTTAACGAATAGAAGGTAAATGCCCGGAAAGTTGTTGTCTTGAATATTATTACTACTATAATTTATCAGTAATCGTCGTTGCAAGCAAATTATCTGTTGAGAACACTATGTAACACAATTTTTGTTCCTGGGTAGTAAGTGTTATTTCCTAATTGCTTATGCCTCAAAAGTATAGAAAATGGCTATTATTTCCCACAACTTTGCTTTTGTGACCAGGACAGTGATATTTTGAAAGTTACCTATTTTCAATGAGAAAACGGGCGAATTTGTGTCTTTTCGTTCTCATAAAGTCAGAAAAAAACAACGTGACTACAAAAGATTTAGAAGTGAGTAGTTTTTCGAGATTTACGATTATACTGTAAATCACTTTCACGAATCAGCCCCCAAATGTATTCTCCAATCATGTTCTCGCTATACTTTCCTTGGTAGCAGCGTTCAAAGTCCAGTATATCCTGGTGAAAGCGCTCGCCTTGCTCCTCCGAGTACGCTCTCATGTTCTCCTTGAATTTATCAAGATGAGCATCAAGGATATGGACTTTGAGGGACACCCTACAGCCCATTGTGCCGTAGTTCTTCACCAGAGTCTCAACCAGCTCCATATAGTTTTAGGCCTTGTGATTGCCCAGGAAGCCCCGAACCACTGCGACAAAGCTGTTCCAAGCCGCTTTCTCCTTACTAGTGAGCTTCTTGGGGAATTCATTGCACTCCAGGATCTTCTTTATCTGTGGTCCGACGAAGACACCGGCTTTGACCTTTGCCTCAGACAGCTTAGGGAAGAAGTCTTGAAGGTACTTGAAGGCTGCCGACTCCTTATCTAGAGCTCTGACAAATTGTTTCATGAAACCCAATTTGATGTGCAGTGGTGGCATAAGCACCTTCCGGGGGTCCAGCAGTGGCTCCAACTTGACGTTGTTCCTCTCCACAGAGAACTAGGTCCACAATTTTGAAGTCTCCTATGACCTCACAGCCGTACTCATCATACTTCAAGGCGTCCAGCAAGGTCTTGATGCTGTTGCAATCCTCTTTGAGGTGCACCAAGTGAGCCAGGGGAAGAGACGGGTACTTGTTACCATTATGGAGCAGCATGGCTTTGAGGCTCCTGGATGAGCTGTCAATGAAGAGGCGCCACTCATTCTGGTTACAGGCGATTCCGATTGCCTCGAACAGACTGGTCACATTGTGGCAGAGCAGAGCCCATCTTGACGGGTGAAGAAGCTGGAAAAAGGTTGGTGACGCTTTTCCTCTGATCTGCGACTTGCACACTTTCATCCAACAAGTTCCACTGCTGGAGCCTAGACGTCAAAAGCTCGGCATTGGACTTGGTGAGTCCAAGATCTATAATCAAGTCGTTGAGGTCTTTTTGGTTGGGGTAGTATGGGTTTCTCTCCTCAGCTCCACCTCTGAAATTGTCATCTGGATCAACAACGTCTTCCTCGCTCTCTGACTTTCTGTTCTCTTCTAAAGACGGCTGCTCTCTCTCCGGAGGAGTTGGTACGGGGAGCTCATGGCAGTGTGGCACCGGGGCGATGGATGAAGGAAGGTCCGGATACGTGATAGCAGGTGCATTCTTGCCAGTCCGACGTTTGGAAGGGTAGACCATGCGGAAGAAGCTATTGCTTGAGTGGTCACTGGGTTCCACCCAAATTCTTGGGATAGCGAACTTCATGGCTCTCTTTTCCCGTCTGTACCATTGAACAAAAAATACATTTATTTCACCCATGACTAATGTGTAAGAGATTCTCGCAACATTTTCATATATGATATATTTTTTCAATAACATTGAAAAGTGTAAAACATTTTTAAAATTAAAAACTTTTACAATTTTAAAAATTTTAACAAATTTTATAACATATAATTCCGAGCAACAATTGTCCATCTTACCTTCCAGAGTTTTTTTGCAGTGCTCGGAGGTGAAATGAGGTGTCCAGGGTTTGTCTTGATCCCCGAATGGCATGCCGAAATATGCCTTGTAGGCCTCACACATCTTAGCAGACGCTTCCACGGAGAACTTTTTCGCTCTTGTCTTGATAAATTGGCCGCAGACATAGCAAAATGCGTCTGCCGGATGCTTGCAGCCTCTTGATGCCATCTCAGAAAAATGCAGATATGTATCCACTTAGGCAGCTGGAAGTAAACTGAACTGGTGGGCTTAAGGCCCCTGTATTTATACTACTATTTATATTACTGGAAAGTTCTAGAAGTTACTCCAAGTTTACTCAGCACTGAATCTATCTGGAATGTTCTTTAAAATAGGTACATTTCAAAATATCACTGTCCTGGTCACACAAGTAAAGTTTGTGGGGAATAATAGCCAATTTCTATACTTTTGAGGCATAAGCAATTAGGAAATAACACTTACTACCCAGTAACAAAAATAATTTTTTTTGTTACACGGTGGAATCGTTTTAGGAATGTATTTACTATTTAATTATTGTGATAATGAAACAGTCAAGAAACATGCATATCGCTTTGGTTGGACACTGTCGTTTCAACTAGAACAAACATAAGCTCAAAGAAGTCAAAGATTAACGAGGCCAGTTTCTCTGACGGAACATCGGACTTCAAATCTTTGAATGTGACAGAGTAAGCATAAGTGTGTGATGTCGTTTGAAATTTTCCCGACGTTAACTTGTTTGAAAGTGTTGCAATTACTCGCTGTCTTTGTCACAATTTGTTCTCCCGATAAATCAATCATATAACAAAACAATGTATGTTGTAACAACCAAAAAGTTCACGAATACATTATCCTACGCCAAATTCTGACAGTGTTTGACAGTGTAGCAAGGTCAAGTTGTCTTTTTCACCAGCAGCACATTGCAGAATTGCAATAGAGTTGCCTGTGAAATTTGAGCTGATATTACAAATACCCTTGGATTATAAAAGTAAAACAATGGCTATCATTAATTATGGGTTTGTTCTTCTCTCTATCCTGTTTAATGTCTATAGAAGGCTATAGTGCCTCTCAATGTGTCATTTCCACAGTTGACCGTAAATCTTTAATATTAAATCCTCATAGAGGGATATATGAACCCATCATATTAAATTCCATTGGTTCCCCCATTGTGACATCCATAATGTTAAAATTTAGTATGCCCAATAATTCGTAATGTTAAATTCCATAGACCCTTGAATACTTGTTAAAAAGATTGATTTCATGCATTTATTTACTCATCTGCACTTCTTTTCTCTCAAAATTTTAAAGACTACTGTAAACAGCAGAAAAAAGACCCGCAAACCAGTGATTATGTGGGCGATATCAACCGTTCCATCTCTTTTTTCACAGTAAGCATAAAATCATTTTATTCCTGACAAGTACAAACACTCCAGTACCTTTGGAACAAAGTGAAGAAGCAAACGATTTTGTCTTCTCGATCATTCAGTCAAATAGCCGAATATTGTATGTTGTTTGCTGTTTTGAAAAAAAAAATAAAACAGAAAATGTCGTAATCTTTAAGTAAACGAGAACAGTAAATCTGTAACAAAGTGAGCAAAATTGGCTTCGTACAGCACTGACATTACATTCTTCAATACAAAGGTCTGATCAAATGTAAAATTCGTCCACCGCCGATGTTTTACCACCCCGTGTTGCTGAGCAAAACTGATGTGTCCCTTATGAGGAACGTGTACTGAAACGTGTAATCCAACTGAAACTTGTCGTCACGATGACCAAAAATGCTCATTGACAGGAATGTAGGTGACTGTAGAATTGTTTCATGCTTTCGATCGTGGATACCATTTATTAAAACTATACGAAGTGTGGCACTTTCCTACCACAGAACAGTACCAACAGGACGGCGACTCGAGTCAAGCGATTTGTATTCAGGCTATGTCACTGAGTTTCTCAAATTGAAACAAGAAGCGAGCGGCTATCACTCATGGTATCACACCCAAGAAGAAAAAGATGAACTCAAGCAATGGTACGGATCCCTAGAAGGCATCAACTTGGAACACGAAGAACAGAGCGAAGGAAAACGATCGTTTGCTAAAGTCATTCAGAATTTAGTGCGGGGAAAACTCGCTCAATGTCCAATGTTGCCCAAGACAGAATACTCGGTGGATCTAAATCAATACTTTCAGTTCATTGACGTTAAAGGAAAACTCATAAACCACGTCGAAATCATACGTGAAGATTTGATCTTGGCATATTACGATGAGGTCATGTTCCATGCGACGAGTTTGGCAAAGGCATCCTTGCTGCTTACGCGACAGTCGATGCCCATTTAAAATTATACTCGGTGTTGGAACGTTTACTAGACCGCGTCCTTTACTTTGAAAACGATAATTGCATGGACATCGATCGACCTGGATTATATCACCCTCACATTGAAGACGAATGTTTAAGAGTGTGAATTTGCAACATCCTAAAGAGACTATTCTGAGTTTTACCAGTAGCGGAGCTAAATGTTACGGTTACCAGTACCGAAATAATAAATGACAACCTCATATCAAATGCAGTATGAAAGGACTGATACTCAACATTCTTTCTAATCAAGTGGTAAACTTTGACGTATCGAAAAAAGCCTTAAATTCAGGTCGAGATCAAACATTTCGTGTCAAATGTACTACCCCTACAAGATGGTTCGTTAGTCAGATCACCAATTCGTCAGTCAAACTTTGGAAAAAAGTGTTTCAGATCGTCTACGAGAAATGAGTGTAACTTTCCGACCTTAACACGGCAGCGTACGGGTACCGCACTCCAATATCAAAAATGAGCGAGTTCTATGGAATAAAGATCAATTTCACCGCGCAGTAAGATGAATTCGGCGCAGAAATAATGTGATGCACCCACTTACAAGAGTGATGGTGTACTCGGCGACAATATTGGTGCAGCACGGCCTCACTCCACTACTGAAAGGGATGCAGTCCGTGTAACAAAGGATATCGTCATCCACACACTCACATTACTGGCATCCATTAAAGACCAAAACTCTTTTCCAGTGGTTTTGCCTGGCTATTGTGATTTTGACAGTCGATTCCACACGTTTAGAGGGAGATGGTTCAAATATATGGCAGAAGCCACTCCCACATATGTAGTTAGAGCGATATTTGCCTACTTGAGTCAAGGAACCAAGTACAGTGTTTTTATTGTGGTGTTAAACTCCACAAACGGGAGCATAACGATACAGCTTAATTTGAACATTTCAGATCGTTTCTGTGCTGTTGTTATATTCCCTTGGTGAGCCTAGAATATGAATCCATATGGATATTTTAGGAGAGCAAATTTATTATCTGCCTTTGGAAATGAGAGAAGGCATTTATCATTAATTTGTATAGATTCAAGTGAAATGCACACTAAAAATACATTCTAGATTTTTAAACTATTGCCATTTCAATAGTATAAGAAGACTGATTCTCATTGAGGAAAGAAAATAAAAGCAAAAATTAATAAACCTAAACATAAAACTCGACTTCTGCTTGTAGTGTTACACAAAATTCCAATGGGGGTGGGGGGTGGCAGGAGTCAATAAAATGATTCACGACTTAGAGGATTACCAAGTGCTTTTAAACGAACGGATTCCACAAGACGGTACGACTCCTTTAAATTGGGAACGACGTGTCATGTGAGTGTTAGTGGCTGTATTTCTTGGTTTTCGTTTACCGGCAGATTCCTTTCGGCAAATTTATAGCCATTTCCTGAGAAGACATGACCGCCAAAACTTGTGCACAAAAAGTCCTTCTGTTAAAAGTTGTGCGATTGGTGATGAATACTTCTGTACCAATGTGTGAAGAAGACATTCGTCGAATTTCATCTAGCCTTCCTACACCAACAGATTTATCACTGGAAGAATGTACGGAACTGGAAAAATATTGGATTCGACGCTTAGAAACAAGAGGTCGCTGACTACGCCAAAAACATGTGTGATTAATCCACGAGAAAGAAAAGAATTACTTTTTTGAAGTGTTGGCATTTTGTTGTGACATGAAAAAAGCATAAATTAAACATGTTTGTTTTTACTGTATAAAATGCTCTATGGTCGTCTCAGAATTTTCAAAATCACTCTACAGTTATGGCTACATTCTCTGTTCTCAAAGTGACTTACGAAAAGTCAGATCGTCAAATGGACGTTATCGTCAAATGGATGTTTAAACTTACCATTCTGCTTGTTCCAGAATGTCTCATAATTATAAACCTATGAACATTTTTAGCAGTAACATTCCTTTTGTCGCCATAGGTACTTTTAAAAATGACGTCTGTAAAGTTAATTCCTTTTGTCGCTAATCTGACATTTATGTCGTCAGTGTGTCCCCCGTTACTGCTTATATCTTTTTAAAACTATGAAATGTGGTACTTGTTTGAGTCAGCAATCGTCGACGGATCTGTTTGCAGCATACCAAAATTAAACCCATGTATCGATTTCATCGAACAGCATTCTTTTCAAACCAGGATGGGTGGTGTCTTTTTGAGTGATAAATCTTATACAGATTTGTATAAGGCAATACTCAAATTAAACATATTGATTTCATCAAACAGTACATACACCATCTCTGTGCAACCTGCTGTGAAACTGTGATTTGTTTTCACTCAGCGGATTTCCGACGATCTTGCATACGTAAATAATCCATTACTGTGGACAAATAGTTCTCCTGACAAATTTATATGATATGGCACACTTGTAATCTTCTGATAAATACAGCAAAATATGCAGGCACACTTTTATTATAACTGACTCTAGAATTTGATATTCGAGATTCAGATTGGGGTTGCGGGAATAGAGTGTAGAGTAAGTGGTTAGGACAGCGTTCCCGGGTGATTTTTATTAATGGCACAAAAATCATTGTTAAGAAAATACAGGGTTTAGGGATCAGAACATAGACGATCGCAAATTCCGTTATGCGCCTCTCCTTCCAGGCGTTTCTATTTTTTTATAAATAATTTTGAGACACAATTATATTTTGTAAAACTTAGATTTAAAAATAAGATCATATAAAGTATTTTGTTTTATTATAACTATCATCGTACTTGCAAGCATTCATACCTTCACTGCCAGTCCCTATCATCCAGCAATAGTGTAATAATAGGCCTGTTACTATTTTTGTAAATCGGCGCATTACATCATGCAAATATTAATCATCATTTTCATGGATTTCGTATTATATTTGGCCCATCTTCAAGAGCTTATTACGAATCAAGAATCTATGCATATTGAAATGATTTCCAGGTATGAATATCGTATCTGTTCCATTTTTTGATCAATTGGAGAAGCATTTTGAAGCTAACACTTTATAACAGGTCTAATCTATGACGCGTTGGACGAACAATAATTATTTACCGATTTAGTGCTCAAAGGCCAGCTTGAAAAATATTTACCTGAATGTTTAGTTCCACGTGTAGTTTTGAAATAATATAAAATGTATATGAAGATAAGTACCAGAAACGCTATTTATATTGTATCCGATGGTTAAATTTATTGCAAACCAAGTGTAGGTGTAAGTACCAATAGCTTACGGCGCAAACTTATTTTTTTGGGCTTGTTTTTAGAACAATGTGTTCGGTGACTTCATTGTGCACCGGCTAGACATTCTGCTTAATATTAAACTGTGACCTTTTGTTGTGGAAATTTTGATTTTACGATTTTCAATGTGGATATCTTAGGAGGCATTAGTTTCTTTTAGTTTCATTTTATTATTGTCCTGTTTCCAGTATGCTCTTGCAATGAAAACTCAGTTAATTTTAATAACTACAAAAACTTATACGTTATTACAAGAAGGGATGAAAAATGTCGCTACTTTTATTGTCTATCAATATTGTGCTTTGTCAACTAACAAAAAAGTGTTGAAATTTCCTATGCCCACATATCTTATCATTCGTGTAAAAACGCACAAATACATTTTTTTGAAATGATTCAAAAATGACAATTCCATACATTCATTACTGTTGAATATAATCATCCAAGAAGAACATTCACATTTCTCAAATGGAGAGACGGAGATAAGTAAACAAAACAAATTTAGAATGTCTCAAGATGTTTTTAATGCAAATATTTAAAAACAATTAAAAAAAATTCTCATGATCTCTGTGACACATAGCTAAAGGATAAAACCCCAAATCGCCAACGTGTTCAATGTGTTGCAAATTGAAGGGAATAAATTAGGTCTTCATTATACATTACTAGGGTGTTATGGCCCTTTATCAAGCATGACAACACGTTAATGCAAAAGCAATAAGAAATAAATATAATCGTAAAACTAGTCATAGAATATGGAACATACTGACGGTGTATAGTGATTTATCGTATTAGTTTATTCTTGGTATTCGATTTGTTTTATTTAGATCGATACATTATAGAAGTATATTATTTATCTTAAGTTGACTTTTACATGACATTGAATTTTCTTCGTATAACTACACTTTTTCATAAAATGTTAATCACCAAACCCCACACTGAGATCTAAAACTTCCTCTTTCCGAATAAACCAATCGCACGATATACTCTATCAATGTTTGCATAACAAGCTTTGATACCATTGGAAACGAGCAAAACTGTTTAAATAGACTGCAAAGGGTTACAAATTTATTCGTCTGTGCAGCTGAGGTGGAAACAATGAAGTTTCAGTTAACACATATTGTCATAATTTTTTATCTTGAAATTGTTCGCTTCAGGGTGGCACATTCAAGCCAATATTTAGTAAAATGTAACAGAGAGAAAACAAAATGCTTAAACGACATATCAAGTAAAGGCTTCATTGCAAAGGAGGTAAGATTTTATGATCCTTCTTTGTAAAACTGCTTATAACATCGCAGTCGATCTATTTTTATGTCTTATTGCTCTCACCACTTTGTTATATTTAACAATATATCTCTTCTTTTCTAATTTTTTCGACATGCTGTTTCAAAATGTCCTTAAGATTATGTGTATGCTGCATTTATAATATGGTGATAGGTACAAAAAGGCTTCATATATGCCATTGAATTTTGCTTGCAAAAAGTATGTAAGTAGAACCACCTTTTACGCCAACCGTGGGGAAGCTTCACTTTGTATCTGCTATTTTTGCCGATGAATATATTACATATTTATATGTAATATAAAACCTAGTTTAACACTGAGAAAGGCACGTATTGAATATATGGTTTTCGTTTCCAAAGCTATAGAATATAAGGTCGTACACAAATATATAGGCACAATAAACAAAGTACCGGCGTGAATGCACAAGAACTTCCCTTCTGGTGTTATGATCTAATAAGTTCAAGTTTTCTGCGTCACATGATGTGAATTTAACCTAGTCCGATAAATTATCCCCCACACCAACCTATGTTGATGCTGATGGGTGGTTTTTAGGGATGATCTCACCGATTCATTAAATTGCGCAATTGATGCAGACAAATATGTTTACAACACATAGTCGTGCATTAAAGACACTTACTGGTATTTCTCGCGGCTCTTGAGTTACAATCGCCTGAATATATATTTCCGGATCAAATCCTATGTTTGACAACTAGTAAATCCACGTGGAATAGCACTTCTCGGTCTTCTGTGGCCATTGGAAATTATGTGGCTACATACTGCTGTCCATCAGATACAGCAACCAATCCGATGCAACTTCAGCTTATTCGCTCATTTGAAAGTTTCCGTTGACAAAAGCCAGGGACGCTCAAGTCGAGTCATATGACGAAAGCAACGGAAACTTTCAAATGAGCGAATAAGCGCAAGTCACATCTGATTGGTTGCTGTATCTAATGGAACAGCAGTATGTAGCCCTGATCTAAGATACGCCAACAGGAGGTAGCGTTGTGTTATTTGACTTGGATTTGCAAGTTGCTGAACATAGGATTTGATACGAAAATATTCTGTACATATCGCCGAAAGGACACTTCAGACGACCGTAACTCAAGAACCGCGAGAAATACCGGTAAGTGTCTAAAATGTGCACTAATGTGTTGCTTACACCTTTGTCTGTATCAGTTGCAAAATGTAATGAATAGGTGAGATCAACCCCAGAAACCATACATCAGTAACAGAACAGGTGGGGGTGGGGGCTGATTTATGGGACAATTTTAACCAGTCTAAATGCTTGGTAAAACTTTGTAATTATTTCGCTTTGACTTTTTCTTACTGAAAGCCCAACTGTCGGTTTTTTAGAGCCTTTTACTTAATTTGTTTACTTCGAACTTATGTAAATCATTTGTTTATGAATAGCTCAACAATAATGTATTTAGCTGATGTAATCGTCTAAAAATTGTAGAGCAACTTGTTAAGTGCTCATTCTTCTTATATTGCATAATGCAATAATTTATGAACTTCTTGTTTATTAAAGCTAATGGTTATTTACTGATACTAAAAGACACTCGGACATCACATATACCGTGCAGAAACTTTCTGTGCCAAGTAATCATAGGCGAACATTTCTACATACTTAGTAAATGACCAAAAACTGATGTGAACTTTTTGTGATTGCTATTCTTTTATTCGATATATTTTTTGTAACCTAATCCTTCTTTCAACCAGAATACTTTTGCCGTAATTAATAAAGATGCTCGACAAAATAAAACAAACGCACTACCAACATTAAAAAAAAACTTTACTCAAGATTCAATTTTCCGATTTCAATTTTTCACTATAAAGTAAATGTATTCTTTCAAAGGAAATTTTCCGATTTCAATTTTTCACTATAAAGTAAATGTATTCTTTCAAAGGAAATTGTAGCACAAATATTGAGTTGTACATCTGTATGATTCACAGGCTGTATTGTAAACGTGTGTTAGTTATTTTCATTAATGCAAAAGTTGGAGATCTGATTACTTTCTGTTAATTTTATTATTAACTAACACAGTTGCGTTTTTGTTTTGTTGAGTATCTATTTATTAGTGTTATGTTAAGATTTCCATTGATGAAGTAACTTGCCTCTTTTTTTACAGACCAATGTGCCAGGCTTTTACAGTGCAGATGACCCAAATTCACCACTGAACACAACGGACTTCACATTGGTTTGTAGTGAGAACACTGTCTATTAACATGTCTATTTTTAAAACTACCAGTTAATAACAACTAACGTTTTAATAATATTGTATCTTAAGTTAAGATCATTGCTTTTTTTAACTGAGATCGGACTATCTTCGGCAGTTTTTGTCTATATTTCTCGTGACTTTCCACTTTACTTTTGTTGCCAAAAGGTATCCTTTGGACAGAAGTTCCACGTATTTAGTATGTGACATGGAAGTGACGAACATTTTTGAAATTGTTATGCTTTTATTCGATATATTTTTTGTACGCCTAAACATTTTCTCGACCAATTTACGTTTTACCATAATTAATACATTTGCTCGACCAATTTACGTTTTACCATAATTAATACATTTGCTCGACCAATTTACGTTTTACCATAATTAATACATTTGCTCGACCAATTTACGTTTTACCATAATTAATACATTTGCTCGACCAATTTACGTTTTACCATAATTAATACATTTGCTCGACCAATTTACGTTTTACCATAATTAATACATTTGCTCGACCAATTTACGTTTTACCATAATTAATACATTTGCTCGACCAATTTACGTTTTATCATAATACATTTGCTCGACAATATAAAACAAGCACTACCAATATAAGAAAACACTATGCTCAAAATTCAATTTTGCAAAGTGAATCAAAACTGAGTCTATACAATGAAATTGTAGGAAACATGTAGATGTGTAAATCGTCTTATGATTTATGGGCCGTATTGTTCCCTTTGATGCCAAATTTGGAGATCTAATGACTTTTTGCTAATTTTATAAACAACGGGTTGTGCATTTTTGTTTTGCTGAGAATGTATATAGAATAGATATTGTGTCATACTGAAGATTTGCTTTGGTGAAACAACTTGCCTCTTTATTTATAGACCAATGTACCAGGCTTTTCCAGTGCTGAGGATCCAAATTCATCACTGAATTTAACGGACGATACGTTGGTTGGTAGTGACAACACTGTTTATGAACATGTTGCAACTAGATGTTAATAACAACTATCGTTTTAATAGTATTTTATCATAAACTGATATCATAAAAATGAAAATGCTACAATATATATATTAACCTCTTTGAGTATAACCTTTCGACACATATACATGTATGAAGCTGATATCTTGATTGACAAATTATCGTAATCATTTTTTTTAACGTTTTGCAGTAATGCACCAAATCTTCCTATTACTTGAAAATCTGTTATTCTTTAAATGTAGCCTCACTCCCCTAATTTCCCGGCATTAATAAACAACTATATCGAGATCCTCAATGTAAATTATTTGTAACGGTTCAGGACAACTGGATGCATTTTTTTTTACATTATGGAAATCAAAAGCACGCATGGTTATAAACGGAAAACCCATATATTACAACGGCGAGAAGGTTCAATTATTAGTAAGGTGTGCTTTTGTCCTTCAGTGTGATTTCCTTTTCAAGTCATACAACTTTATACATAGCTCAAAGGTGGGAATCTGAATAGTTTCCAAGATATATCTCTGTGTCTAAGCCATTTAGTCTGCAATCAACTCCAGGTTCAGGTAATGGTCAAACATCTGAATTCATCTTTTCAGTCCCTGCAACAGTTTACAAACCTATAAGGTGGGAGTCTCTATTTTCAAGTTGTGACCTAAAACCTAAGTACAGATGGTGGGGAAATAGCCTGGGAAAATATGGTCATATATATTAATTCACATTGGACACACTCAGCAACTACATGAATATATGGATATAATTTCAATTGTTTCACACGTACCAATTAAGGGATAAGATATGAGAGTGGGGAAACACTTCAGAACAAATGCGAGCAAAACCTAGTAATCCATCATGAAGTCACAGTATTTGTGTTTCTGCTTAAACTTAACCAAATCATGCTCTTCAATGAAAAAGGTATGGTGCTCATTTTCTTTGGAATTTCGATACATTATGTTTTGTGTATTACATAAGTGTATGTTCAGATTTATACTGTTCTATTTTCATAATTTCTTCAAAATGCGATTCTGGATGCATTCAAGGTTATTTAAAATTTCATTCCTTATTCTTATAATTGCTTCTCCAACACGTTTGTATCTGTTATTAGCGATAGAACTTAAATAACGTGGATGGAGGATTCGTTCTGCACAACCTGCCTACTAATTAGAAGTACTTTTCGACTGAAACCCCATCAGAGGTATACCTATCACATCATTATCCTTAGTGTTTTATACCTGAAGAATGCAGGGCATCTTTATTATTCTCAAAGATTCAGATAGGTAACTACATGCGTTGTCAACCCGAAATCAAATTATTTTTAATCATCTAACATAAGCAGTAGGCAGTACAAATAGCTCCTAATATTTCTCTGAAGATATTGTGCCTTAGGTAGCCTACGCAGTTTGATGACCAAGGTCTGTCGTGATGGAAGATACTCGCTTGAACCTTACATCCCAATATATTGCTGTTATTTGTAAGCCTTCTTCCCCAAGACATTGTGAAGCTTGCTATGATTCATTTATGCTTTTGGTGATTCCTACAAATTGAAATAAGTTCAAGATATTCAATAATCAGTCAGGGGATGCGATATTGTGAAATGAACCCTATTGCAGTTATCACAATTTCTGTTCTTTCAAACGATTAATTAATGATCAACTTCATGGGCCTTTGATTTTTGGGACTTTTAGTGATATCTTTGCTTCTTTTGCAGTAAAACCTTGCTGCCTAATTTATCATAAATCATTGACTGTCTCTTTTGCAGCTGAATTTTACATTATTATTTTTATTATTATTATTATTACTACTACTACGACCTGAAATGTATTGGCGTTTATCATTGATTTTTCTCCTGAGATTGGGCTATTTCTGTAGTTTTAGATCGTCTTTTTTCTCGTGACTTTCCACTGTACTTATGTTGTTAAAAGGTTTGCTCTGGCAATTAGTTCTACATATTTAATAAGTGACCTAGAAGTGACAAACTTTTTAGTGTTTGTTATACTTTTGTATTCGATATATTTTTTCGTACTAATCATTGTTTCAACCACGTTAATTGTGCCGTAATGAATAATTATACTGGACAAAATAAAACAAACGCACTACCAATACAAGAAAAACTACTTTACCTAAGATTTAATTTTGATTTTACAAAGTGAATCACAACTAACTACAAAAGAAACATAATTTTTCAAAAGGAAATTGATGGAAACATGTTAACGTGTAATCTCCTTATGATGTATGATTTACGGGCTCTATTTTGAACGTGGTGTTTGTTGTTCCTTTAATGCAAAAGTTGGAGATGTAATGACTTTTTGTTACTTTCATAAACAAAAAGTGCTTCGTTTGAATTTCCCTTGATTAAGCAAGTTGCCTCTTTCTTTATAGAACAATATGCCAGGTTTTTCCAGTACAGAGGATCCAAATTCAGCATTGAACATAACGGACGATAAGCTGGTTAGTAGTCACAATACTGTTCATTAACATTTGTATTATTTCAACTACATGGTAATCAAAACTAACGTTTTAATAGTACTTTATCATAAGGTGACATAATAAAAATGATACAATATCTATGTCAAACTCTATGGCTGTGACCTTTCAGCACATTTGACTCTGAGAACTTTGATTGGAAAATGTTCATCAAAGTTTTATTTTTCTTAAAGTTTGTTGTAATGCACTAAATCTTCTTGTTACATGAAAACGTCTTTTCTCAATACATTCTTTAGCTGGTCAACATAGTATCCAAGATATATATTTCTGTTCCTAAGCCATTTTGTTTGAAATTAACTCCTGGTGGAAATAATGGTCACACATCTGGGTTCATCTTTTCATGCCCTTCAACTTTTTACATGCATATAGGGTGGTTATCTCTAGTTTCCATGTTGTGACGTAATACTAAGTACTGAGTGTGGGGAACACCTTACGTAATATGTGGGTTAAATCTATTAATTCACCGTTTTCGTTCCCAGCAACTGTATGAATATATAGTTATAGGGTGATGATTTCAATATTTTCAAGTGTATTACTCAGGGTCTAAGTCTCGCGAGGAGGGAAACACTCCAGGACAAATGTTAGTCACGCATATTATTTCCTATTTTCGTTCCCTACAGCTGTATATGTTACTGATAGGATGGAGATTTCAATAGGTTTAAAGATTTGACGAAGTGCCAGATTATTGTGGTTGGGGAATCACCGTAGAGGTTATATTATATAATAAGGCAAATTTATTGTTCATACACACGTATTCATCTTGTCATGCTTCTTAACTGTATATTTCCAAGATATGACGCTTATCCTCTAGGTCATAATCTGGTGCAAAATATTGATCACATACCTTTCAATCCATTGTTTAATTGGCCTATTCATATTTACGTGCATATACTCTGGGATCTCCAAACTAACTTCAACCCATAGTGTAGGTACTGTTGGTGTGAAATACCTGAAAATAAACGTTGGTCTGACCTATTAATCCTATTTCAATCACCACAGATGCGTATATATATGGCTATCAAGTGTGGATTTCATTAGTTTAAAAGATATGACTTGGGGTCTAAATTCTGAGGGTTAGGAAACACACTCAGACAAATGTTATTCACACCTATTAAATCACCCTTCTATTCCCTGCCGCTGCATGCATGTATACGGTTATAAGGTGAAGGATCTCAACAGAGTATAACTGTACCCCTTCATGAATGCCCTACGTCACCACTGATTTACTTGTTTCAGCGCAACTCATTAACATATTACTGTTCTTGATGGCGGATGGGTACTATTCAACTTTTGGTCCCCTGTTCCTGAGGTTTTGTGTACTATCCAGCTTTTTGGTCCCTGTTTCTGAGGTTTTGCACATGAGCAAAGCAGTTTAAGAGAGGGTACCAGAATAGTAATCCCAAAGTACAATCTTGCCATCTAGTGACAGACGAAATGAATAGCGAGTTTTATTTTTTTGTACCTAGAGGGTCTTTCACAAATGTTCACATGCTATGAAAGTGCAGTTCATAGATGAAACATGTTAATATACTTTACGTTTACATTACAGGAAAATAGAAACCTGGTGCAAGAAACAAGAGTTTACAGATACCCAGAAAAGAGCAAGTTCTAAAAAATCGCATCGAAGAGCGAAGCAAAACTGAAAGCCATTGAAGGGGTTCGTAATGAATGATTTATTTATTTCTTTATTGATCATTTTATTTAATAATATTTATTATTTTGACAGATGAGGTCACAGTATTTACGTTTCTGCTTTAACTTCAATCAAATCATGCTCTTTAATAGAAAACATAAGATGCACATTTTCTTTGCAATGTCCATGCGTTATGTTGTGTGTGTTTACAAAGTTTAAGGTTTAAATTTATGCTGTTTTATTTTCATCATTTCATTAAAATATATTCATGAGAGTTGAGTCATTTATAAGATGGCAATAGATCCATTAAAAGTTATTCCAAACTTCATTCCTCATTACTCTTATAATGTTTTATACAACACGTTTGTATCTGATATCAGCCATGTAAAGGAAATGCTCACCATTTGTTCATAAGCAGGATATGGTGATGGCAAATATTCGTGGAAGATACTCGTTTGAATCTTACATTCCAATATATTGCACTTATTTATTAGTTGTCGTCTCAAGATTTGTGTTATTCCAACAAGTTGAAACAAGTTCAAGATATTCAGTGATCAGGGAATGCGGTTTTGTGATATGAACTTTATTATCGCCAGCACAGGTTCTGCTCTTCCGAAAGATTAATTATTGATGAGCAGCAGGGCCTTTTTATCTTCTCAACTTTTGACGGTCTCTCTCCTTCCCTCGGAGTAAAACTGTCTTCTGTAATTAATCATAGACCCCGTTATTATCATTGTTGTATTCACTTTCACATTATTATTATTATCATTATTATTATTATTATTATTATTATTATTATTATTATTATTATTATTATTATTATTATTATTATTATTATTGCCCACGATCTACTTCTATCTTTCCTTCCCTTTGAGTAAAACCTTCATCTCATTGTCCTTTGTACCTTATTATCGGCTAGTACTGACACGTCTATAATATAAATTAGATCCTTCTCTTTGTTCACAAATAAGATGTCTAGCCCTTTGTCTTCTGGTCTTTGCTTGGTCCAAATTATGATGTTCTATTGAACCTGTGCACTGCCGTATATCTGATAATCGAAAACATACTTGGCGTTTATAGCTGTGACTGCTTAGCGGCTGTTCAGTTCCGAAATGAATACTTTATCCACGCTCCCAATGTACTTCCATATATTTTATCATCCGTAACATTATATGCCTTCAGATTGTCTCGAGTCCTGTCAGTTTCGATTTTTTTTTCCTTCTTAATCTCTGGCTTCCGTGAACCCGATGCATTCTTTTTTATTATTACCACTTGATGCTCTAAGTAGACCATTTTTTTATTTCAAGCTTTCTTTCGTGTTTTTGGCAACGTTTTAAAATACCTAAACAAGGATGTCTATCTGTTTCGTACTTCTCCATAGAGATTCAGTTCGTCTGGATAGTAGTTGATTGATCTTAAAGTTCTACTTTAACGATATTTGGCTGTATTTGGTCTCGCAATACAATTAAGAGGGTTTGGTGCCATTACGAACAGCAGTGAGATGCCGAGTCAGCTTGGGAGAACCTACAAATTTGACATCCCTAAAGATACTCTATTTTAGGTTAAGTTTTTATCGGACAGGCATCATATTGTTGGCCATGACTCTCTCTAGACATATCAATATCCACGAATGAGGTATTGTGTCATGCACAAATATGATTTCTCCTACGGTTTCGGAACGCAAGATTTTTGCAATCAGCATCCAATCCTAAGCTCCTTTTGACTCTCTTCGATAACACTTTTTTCTCTGGAAGATATATCTGCCTGTTCTAGTTTGCTGTATATATGGTCAGGAATCATTCATTATAGCAGCTTCTGTACCAATGCCAGGGATCTTATGATTGGTTTACAGTTTCTAGCTGTTGGCTCTTTCTCCTTGTGTTTCATGCTTAGGACTTTTCCATTCTAGTACACTTCCAGCTCTTTAACAATTCTGTATTTGAACAATGTGTCTCAGAACTTTCCTTTTGGTCTTGTTACTTTGTTATCGTTATGTTTTATTATTTCGACTCTTCTCAAGGATGAGATGAAATGTTTTCAGGCAACTCTTGTTTGCCCTTGAGTTAGCTAGATTTGCTCAAAGCGTCTCTCCAAAATCTCGCTGTATGTGAACAAGTTTATTGATAGACTGTTTTGGGGGGAGCGGGGGAACTATAGGTTTTTGTGCATGGACTTTTTTAATAACTAATCGTATCAAATCTGAAACCTTGCTCATAATATTGATTATGCTTTAATTTGTAGGAATGTTATTAATTACAAGGATGTTGTAAATACGGTGAATAAGTAAATTGTTTCTCTAGAAATAATTCATATTAATATCTTTTGGCATTAAATGTAAAGCAAAAGATTTGATTACATATTAAGCGGAAATTTCATACCATTATTTGGTTTTTACATCAACTGGATATTGAAATATATAATGCTATATGAAATATCCAGTGATATAATATATTTCATTTTGAAAGAATACAATATGATTTTATTATACTAAGGTTCTTTTGCGTGACTTTTCAATGCGTCGTTGTTGTATGGACAGGCTAAGAATTTTTATAAGGTGGCCTAAGGTGTTTAAAAATGTGGAAGTTTGAATGCGTCCTAAAATATTTTTCTGAGGAAAACGAAACTCTTATGTATAACAAAAATGGGCATAAATAAGTATATTAAAACAAATCGTATAGGAGCAGACGAAGCTTACTTTCGAACTTGGGCTGCATTTAAAATGCATAAATCAAAACAGCATACATTATGAGAATGAAAACGTAGAACACATCTTTTCATACTATACACCATAATGTTTATATAGGAAATGAAAATACGGATTTTCCAACATTCGATAGTGAGAATGCCTTACAGTTTCATTATGCTATTGCATTGCATTCATTGCGTATGATATTAAGTCATCTGGGAAGACTCTACACTTGGTACATCCATGAGTATACTGTTCTGTAACTTATATTTTGATCTCCAAAACGTCATGTTGTTGACTATGAGTCTCTCTCCAACAAGCAGTAAACATTAAAATATACACAAATTAGTTACGGTGTATTTTAATCATGCACAAATGTTTCTTCCACCTCCTACGGTTCCAGAGCACAAGATGTTCATAAAGCAACTAATTCTTAGCTCATTTTGACTTTGTTAGATAGCATGTTTGAACTCTGTAAAATCATTCCTGTGAGCAAATATTATACCATTGCTATGAATCTTGTGATCGGCTTATGGTTGTTAGCTGTTGCTCTTTATCCTCGTCTTTTCTTTTTGGTATTCTTCATTGTGGTACACTTCTTGCTCTCTGACAGTCATGCATCTGTATAGTTGAGGAAGCATAAATGCTTGTAAGCTTCTTGGTCTACAATCCATTGCTTTCAGTTTGTCTCGGTGCTTTCCAATTGGGCATTTTATAAAAATATTCTCATGCGTTACGTTTTCATATTTCCACTTCTCGAGGAAGAGAAGAATTTGTGTCCAGCCATTATGTATTGCCCTTGCGCTCGCTAGATTGGTATAAAACGTCTCTCCAAAATCTGGTGATGTTCTGCTGGACAGGCATGGAATTGTGTTAATTCTTAATTTCACCTTCTAACATTCTGAATAGCTGACTTTATTACGTTTGAAACAATCTGATGTTTTTACTTTGTCCAAGTATCTGTTAATCTTTACTTATGCTGCTTGTATTTACCTTTTCAGGTCTTTTACCTTGTATGTATGTATGTATGTATGTATGTATGTATGTATGTATGTATGTATGTATGTATGTATGTATGTATGTATGTATGTATGTATGTATGTATGTATGTATGTATGTATGTATGTATGTATGTAATTATGCATCTATGTATGTATGTATTGTCCACACGTGTACTTGTTCCTAATTTATTCTTTTCGGCCGGGGACATTTTCCCTAATGTTTCAGCCTTTCTCGTCTACTGATATCTTCCATCTTTACTTCCATTTTCATCGGCATTTTTTATTTGTGTGGCTGTGCTACTCCTTCTTTAGTGTTGGTTTTACTACACTGCCCATGTCCTTGATTTCCTGTGAGTATAACTGCATCACCGTACAACAAGATGTTTGATTCTAGCAAGCTTTCCCTCCTAATAATCGGTAGTGTTTACTTGACCATTTGTACTTCAGGCATGAGAAATTAATACTTCATAGCCTTTAGGGAGATAATCTTTTACCATACTTGATATTGTGGCAATGATTGCCACCTCAGTGTTACTCATCTACAACTCAAGCGCTATGTCTTTTTTCACCATGATCTGTCGAATCTGTAACAGCTACGTTCGCCATATTCTCTTGACTTCACTAGTCAATTGTGCAAGGGTATGGCCTTTTACCATAGATACCTATCCGTGGGTTCGTTTAACAGTCATTCAAATTTTGCTGATGTGTATAATTAGTGCTTGCGAGCATTATTCCATTCTATCTAGAATATATGCATTTTTCCTGTTTAGACTCTTCACCCTGGCCTACATTTCAAGTAGCATTCAATCTCCGATTTGCTTTCTTACTCGAGCATACTTATGGCAACTCCATCTGCCTATTTTACTGTATCGAATGGTATCCTGCACGTGGCCCCATGTGATATATAGTGACTAGCAAGTGTTACATAATTCCCACGCTCTTATTATTATTATTATTATTATTATTATTAAGGTTGAGCTGGTTGAAGAGCAAATTTACGAACAGCGAGTGACGAAAACTCGGGATGCCAATTGGGTGGATATGTGGGCTGTGGTATGTATCGAATTGGTTCTCTCCTTATTCTCTGAGTAGACCGAGACAGTATTATAAAATGTTGTACGACCGTGACAGTCCTCGATGTGTTGCATTCGACGGATGACGGAACGCGCTATTCGACCCAGTCGAGATTAAAGAATTGGGGGACTGCAGCCTAATGGTTACCGCCGTCTGTCAGAATAAAGCGGACCTCCCTCATTGTATGCCACTTATCTTGTACCACCTTGGATGAATCTGAAAATCGCAACTTTTTTTGTACCACGTCTTCTCGTGAATATTATTGTTATTGGTATTTTCTTTTGCTATTTCATTCGCCCGTCCGGATCATTTTGTTCTGTGCTTTTTAAACTTTAAATACGTATAAAAGTTGAGGATGAAACTTGGCATGTATATATATCATTACTAGAAGGTATGCTGCGTACCATACGGGTGTTCTATATTAAAAGTGAAGGTCATAGCTCATTATTTTCAGTTTTCTGACACACTATTCTTTCTTTTTTTAAAAATTTTCAGGCGTTGAAGATAAAAAGATGAAACATTGTATGCATCACTCATCAATAGTAAGCGTGTCGCGTACCACATCTGGGGTCTTAACTTTAGGGTCAAATGTCACAGCTCAATATTTAAGTTTTGCCAGACTTTCGATTACTCTCTTTAACAATTGAGCCAATCAAAATGAAAAGGTTTCAGATTTGATGTACTTATGTAGCATTACTAGAAGATGTGTCTCTTTCCACATTGTGACATATCTTAAAGGTCACGGTCACAATCAATATTTCAAGTGTTGCATTACACTTTCCTTTTCCTTCAATAACTTTCGAGAGCTGTGTGCGATTAAGGAGTGAAACTAGATTTGTTTATATATCATCACTCGAAGGTGTATTACATGCCTCAATTGGGGTAATATATTTGAGGTCAAGGTTACAAATTTATGTTTTTAATTCTATAACATACTTTCCTTTCCGCTCTCTAAGATAAACTGGTGAGACTTGATGTACTTGTATATTATCACGGGAAGGCGTGTTGCATACCCCATTGGGAGTCCTATCTTCAAGGTCAGGGGCACTCATTATTGTTTTAAGTTTTCCATCACACATTCCTTTCTTCCCTCTCACGCTAAAGTCATTGAGATAAAAATATTAAACATGGTATATTTCTATATTATCACAAAGTATGTTGCAAACCACATGGTGCGGGGACTATCTTTAAGATCAAGGTCTGAGGTCAGTCATTTTGTGTTTCTGTCATATTTTCATTTCTCCGGTAACAACGAGAGATAAATCGATGAAACATGATGTACTTATATATTGTCACTGGAAGATGTGTTGCCCACGTGAACGTCAAAGGAAAATATTTACTTTGTTCCTGCTCCATGACTCAAAGGATTTAGGAGGTACATAGATGAACCTTGGTGCAGTTTGTATTCTAAATTTAATGACACTCCACTTAGCACAGTCAAAGTTGTATGTTAAAAGTCAAGGTCACTGATCGAATTTCGCACCCCTTTTCTGCACAAAATTGTTACAAATGCCCTTAGCGATAGAGCCATTAAACTTGGTTACTTTCCATGTTAGAGTAGAAACCTACAGTTCTATTACAAAAATGCCAGAGTTCATAATTGTACACTTTGGGTGCTATGGTAAGCGGTGGTGGGTTGGGTCAAAAAGTCACTGAATTTCCTTATTTATTTATGTATTTCTCGTCGATTGCACAAGTTCTACCAATTTATACTAACGCGCTCTTAGCGACTTAGGTGCTTTCATGTTGGTGTTATATCATCTTTTATATAGGAGGAAGGAGTTAATCAAATAAATTCATATCACTTCACCTTCGTTAGTATGTATGTATGATCAACATTAATATGTTGAACTACACAATTTCTATCAAACATTAAATACGTATGGTTTATTACCATATTATGTTAGTCAATCCTGAGTATTAGAATATTTTTGTTAATTCAAGAAGAATAAATTCATCATTGTACTATATTTCTCTCATTCTGAGAACGGAGCTGCGGTTCCATCGATGAAAGTAATTGAGGCATGGAATCGGGGATACTCCGGTAGGGGGATTTATATTGCAGTGGTCGACGATGGAGTTGACATATTTCACAGAGATCTCATGGTCAATACGGTAAATATCCAGCGATATTGCATGTAGAAAAGAAAAGTTGGCCAAGAAGGTCTTTTACGTATCACATGTCACAAAATACTTGTGCAATCATTGATCCATATTGACCAACTTGCTATGCGTAATTTCTGTATAGGCTCTCATATATTACACTTACAAGTAGGAGTAAAGCACACATCTCCGTTTTCTTTTTGATATAAGTGCTATAAATGGGTAAGGTTTTACTGAGTATCATAGTAGTAATTTCCCACTTAAAATTCACCATACACTTCTTTCTTTGAATTACGATGTCGAATAATTTATCTGTGACATATTGGGGTGAAATTACGGTTCATAAAAAAAAATATTATTTGAATATTAAAGGAAGAAGCACCGTATCTAATGCGCTTTTTTAGGTTTTGTCTCATCAACTCCACTTTATGGCCTTTGAGAAGTAACATAGTATCTTCACATGGGATGTTGCTTGTGGCCGGCATAGCTCAAAAACCATTAAACATATTCTGATCAACTGATATGAGCATCGTCTCATAGACTTGCATGTGCTTCTTATGGGTTTACTACTGCATTTATTGCAGAGTTATCCCAAGAACCATTCAACATATTCTGATGTGAACACTATGCCATAGACCTATATGTGCCTTTTGTGGGTTTGATCTCGTCCACTCATTGTTTTGAATTAAGTATAGTCCTTGTCAATGAACTTTATATCTTTGGATGGGATGTTGCTTGCATTGATGAGACCTGGAAGGAGTTGGATCTCAAGCATTCATTATCATCATTTAGATGAGTTATGATCACATAATGATCACCTCCTAAGTTTAGGTTTCCAACACAAGTTCGCCTGTTTCAGTCAATACGTGACAACTTGTTACGAGCAGTGTTTTTTGTCATGCACCAACCACTAATATTTCTTGTTCACGATCTAACGTACACGTCACACAATTGTTGCAAAAGGATCATATTTCTTTAGGAGGATTGCGAAGATATAAAAAAGAAGGCATGATATGAGTCACGTACCTCATGTTACTAGAGATGAATATTTGCCATACTTGTAATTTGTTGATATCCTTGCAGAATTATTAAATATTGTTGATGTTGGCTGATACTGTCTGAAGCCCACTTCAAGGGTGAATCATTACCGTGACACTTAGTGAGCTGTTTATTAGTAAAACAATGATCCAATGTTTTATCAAGTTTACTCAAGAATAGCATTAGGTGATCATTTGTTCGTTCAAGATTTTTTGCAGTTTGTCTCAAATCTCTTATCAGAAATACAGCTAAGAGATTTCACGCAGGCATAAAATCTAGCGCACCAGTTGCCAATTTATATATATATATATATATATATATATATATATATATATATATATATATATATATATATATATATGCGTGTGTGTGTGTGTGTGTGCACGATATTATATGCAGTTGATTACTGTGCCGAAATTCTGAACCTCACTCAATTTGCATGTCATTTATTAATGAACAATTTATCAATTATTTTGTGTCTGAAACAATGAGGTGTGGTACACTAATGTTCAATGAATAGATTATGTACCTTATTGCAAATGCATGGGCTTATTCTTACAAAGACATTGATCGTAAGAAAGCAAAACATGTTGTAGATCATGGAGAGGAAGAGTTATTTTGTTCTTTATTTTTTTGTTTGTTTTTTTACGGTAAGTATAGATATAAAAGGTAACTATGGATAGTTTCTGTTTATTTTCTCTTTTGTTAATGACTACTAACATGACTTTCATTACCGAGTCTAAAGAGTATCGTAGCAATGGTCTTGTGTTCAGACCATAACTATATGCGTATTCATACACTAGTAGAAAATCACAATTAGAGCTATCGCAGCATTTGTATATAAAATTGCCTAATGCACACGCTTCCTAAGTCAAACTATTTTCAATGAATGTGGTATAGTTAAGAAAACTAGAATGATGAGTCAGTCTCGTATTCAAATGAACTAATTAGGAATTCTTATTTGTTATTACGACGGATAAAGTCGATGATAAAATTATGACTTGAACATGTTCTTGTGGATAATTTCATCCAGTTCAGATTTCTTGAAAGACAAACTAAGACTAAAACAAAACGGAACAATAAGTATCCTCTATATCTCAAAGGCGAAACAAATGGACTTCATATTTCAGCTTCATTTGTGAATTCTTTTAGTTTATATGATCAATCAAAATGTCTTCGTGTTACCGCAGTAAATGAGAGACGAGATTACGCGACAAACTTGATGTGGTATATTTCAACATACACTCACATAGCTTTGTTTTTCTCTTTTGCATATTTTGACTCTGTATTTTTTTGTATATACCTTTCAAAGCATTTTAACATCTTTAGCTCTTATGCTTTAACTTTAATGAGTATGTACTTTTCGTGGAAATGATTGGTTTTTGCGAATGCCTTTAGCAAGTATTACCTTTAAATCTTTAGAACATAACATATAATATGCAATATGTAGCCATGATTGTACAGGTGTGCTGTTTATCCCATGGATTCGTCCATACATACATATATGCTTTCGTTTAAGACTCGAGAAAATACATATATTCTCTATTCAGCGTTCTTCCTATCATTACGACTACGTCTCGCATGATCGGATTCCATCACCAGTAGGAAGGGACACATGAGTACTAAAGTCCTCTGATTCAGGATCTAACCTTGTTTCCAATTAAATAATCTATGTCTGTCTGTCTGTCTCTCCTTCTGTCTGTATGTCTGTATCTGACGACTCAAAAGACGGAGATTTATTACACATATGTTTGTTCTATAATGCAAAACTACTCTTAAATTTGTCGTCACATGCGTCTTTAGAAATTTTTAATGTATTTATTTATTTGTTAGGTTATGTGTAACTGGCAAGTAATATGTATATATGTATATATATATATATATATATATATATATATATGTATATATATATATGACGCTAAAGTTAATAATGATGGGGGTCTTTTAGGGTTTCCCAACGTTTTCAGGTTTAGCAATGTCTTCGTCAGAGGAAACGAGGGAACGGTTGCAAGAAGAGAACACAGATTACACAATCAGCTACTTACATAAACAAATATACGTATTAAATATGTATTTCTTTTAAACCTTTTTTTTAAGTTAAGCTATTAATTTACGATATACCGTAAAATGGTCTGAAAAATAGATCATTGTTTTTAGACTATCATGCCGTTTCGACACAGGAATTAAGAAACAATTTGCTGTATGTTTATTTCAATCAAGGCGACCTACAATTTTTCTTTCGTTTTTTAAAAACTGGCATAATGCAAAATATTGCTGGAAAACAGTGTTGCAACACGGAATGAAAGAAATAGATAAAATCTTGTACAAACGTTTAGACCAAAGTTCCATTGAATCCTATGTAAAATCCCATAAGAAGGTCATATTATGTCATATTACAATAAGGCCCATAGTGACAAAATAGTTAAATGACATCCACACACCCTCGCACACATACACACGATTTTTTCACGATAACATACTACTATTTAATCTTCACCTCAATCGCTGGACGTTAATGATTTTAGTACTATTCTACCGTAACGCAAAGATCTGAAAAAGTCCAAATTAACTATACGATGAAACGGAAGAATATCAAATGAAGAAATAAAAACACTTCCATATCTTTGGAGATGGATACAAATCTAAAACAATATACAAAAAGTAAATAAAGTATATTGAAAAACTGCAGAGGGCAGATTAGATTTTCTCATTAAGACTCAACGTGTGTATCACAAAGGATGGGAGATAATGTCTTGTTTAGTAGTAACGGTGAGTAATTCTTGTATGTAGCTTGTTGCGTATGTGGCTTTTGTATTAATTCATTCCTTTCTAATGCTTACAAGTTTGCCAACATACAGCTTGTGTATGTTACTAGGTTGATACCATTCTTGCTACATCTAAGTTTACCCTGTTGTCGAACATTGCAATGTTTTTATCTCTGGTATTTCTTTGCAGACGAAGCAGTGTTAGATTTTACAATTGCACGAGACTGTTTCTTAGCTACAATCTGGATCAATACGAGCTTGTACGACTAGATTTGTGAGGTTGTTTGTCTTTTTCTGTCTGTGGTACGCAACCGCAAACACTTCATAGAATATGCCCTTCAGATGGCTGAAAGATTTCATGAAGTGCCGCTGTCTCCGGATGATCTGTTGTAGCCTTGGGGCATCAGGATGGTAAATAAATGGTAATAAATGGGTACCATTTCGAACCGGAGTCCCCATTCTAGTAGATGTGTAAAACATCAGGCGCCCATAAACCGCATCATGGAAGTTTGAATTGCAAGACGCTGCACGCATAGCCTGTCGATGATTCTGATTCGATGTGCGCTCTTGGATCAAAATGTTGTGCGTTAGACTAAAGTGTCCCTTGCGGAAATAGGCTTAGTAGACCATTTGTTTTTTTAAATTATGGACGAGAAAGTAGGAACAATCGGCATTAGCATTATATTACCATATTTATTAAAGAATATTATGCAATATTTACGCAGTATCAACATTTAAGTGCTAACCAACTTTTCCTTTCTTCATAAAATTGCTACCATGTATACCAACAGCGGCATCAGTTTTGTTCCTTAGTGAAGTTTCTCTGTCTTCAAAAACAGCAAACAACCTCAGTCGTTATTGCCTATTTATCCGACAACAATACTCTGCAGTTCGGTGTATGATACGCATAACACAGTGGTGTTATGTACTTTTTCGTCCATACATTTATGGAACGGAGTTACTAAACCCTGCAACAGTTGTTAATGCAACACATGTCCATTGTTCAGAGAATTCAATTCATTCGCCAGTCATCAGACAAATAACCAATTATACATAACGTTTCTAGAATTATCATTTATTTTATTGCCTGTCAAAAAAATCAGTAAATGAAATATGTAGGAAAAACAAGTGTCTGAGGGACAGCTTTACAAGACATAGATTTGATATAGAAATTATAATGTGAACAAACCAGTTTATAAACATTTTAATTGCACAGAGTGTTGTATTCTTCCAATTCAGTAAGTAGAAGACAAAGAAACACTCACAGACAGGGACGGTTATTTGATTGGAAAGTTACAATGACAATTTAAAATCTCAATTTACAAGAAGAAACGGAGAACTTATCCCTTTCGTCAATGTTTACAACACTAAAGCAACACAGTTAGATAGATCGATTATATACAGCTACAGGAAAATTCAGCAAAACCATCCAGCAATTTTCCAGGATAAACTGGTTTAAAATTCTGAAGTGGTATTCGATTGGAAGGGAAGGATAGGGGCTACTTTCCTGGCCTTACTTGCAATCTTGAATACCATCGTCCTATATAATACCAAAGCTCGAGCGGAATAGCAATTTGATCAGTGATGATATTGAAATCTTCAAATCAGCACATGTACTATTATATTAGTTCAAAGCGTTATTGAAAAACTGTTTAGCTTATGTGCTTACCTTGTTACATTTTACATTGTAATACTGTTTTCTATAAATCAGGTAGAGGACCTGCGATGGGTTGTCTAATTTCAGGAAAGAATAAATAGAGGATATCGATGTTTTGTGAGGAGATATAAGGGAATATTTCATGAGTGAAGTGGAAATATTGTATTGTCAATTGTGCCTTTGCCAATCCTGAAAATACAACATGTTTTCACTTCACGAGGAAAATATTTCCTGATATCTACTGCAAATAAACGTAGTTGTTCTTTTGTAGTATATATTTATGAAGGCAAAAGCAGTCTATTTGCATGGATTTTTATTTTCATTCTGTTACGATTAAGGGCTGTATTACCACGTCGATAAAAAGAAGTTCCGAAATTTTACAAAAATTAGGACAGTGACCTTCTACTAATTTAGCTCCTGCATATAATGTTTCAAATTGTGCATTTTGTCAAATTAATGACTGTTTCCATACTAAAATAAAGATTTCTGCGTCGTTTTCAAACATGATTATGAGTATGACGGGAGTTAAAACAGCTAAGTAATCAAAATTTAGTATTATATTTAATCAAGCATTTTACCCTAAATATGTATACCGTTATTCGTAGAGTCTAGCCGGTATTGTATAGGTGAAACAGAACAAAATCAAATATAAACAGGTAATGTAACTTCAGTCACTAACAATGTGCACGATTCATGTGGAAAACTGCTTTTAAAGAAGTTATTCTATGAAACATACACGTTGTTATTTGGAATTCGTTTTTAGTCATTTGTTGACGGCACCTCCTCTTATTGCTTAGATAAATGTACAGCCTAGACGTACTTAAATAGGTGTTAATTCTAATGAAGAGAGATAGAGGGGGTGTGGGTGGGTGGGTAGACAGAAGAAAAAGAAAAGAAGCGAAATTGGCCTAAATATGGAAATATTAGTTTGAATAGCATACATAAGGGCATATGTGTTTCCTAAATGGGTAAAGAAAGTAGTTGCAAAAGTGATATCGCCACTGTGGAGATATAAATTTTCTCCCACTGATACATTTCAGAATCTTATTATGAAATATATAATAAAACTTTTAATCATCCTACTCAAAAAGTATAAGACACCAACTATGTTACTCATAATTAAAGCCCGTTTTAGGTAGTTAAGGCCCACATTTGCGTACAGTTGTCCAGTTAAGAATTTTGATATCACACTCCATTGAGAAGATAGTAACATGATAATAGGACAGTTCATGGGCGATGACTTGTGCTTTGCAACTTGCAAGAGTTGTGGAATATCTGATCACTAATATTTGCGGTTTGCACTCATCGCCATCAAATTATGTGAGTCTTAACATTTGGAAGGGTATGTTTAAGTTTTCAATAGTTGAGAAGTTACAATAATAAAATGAAAATTATATATATAGTTTATCTATCAGATATCAACTACATGTATATGTATCACCTTTTTGATTTCGTTTACGTATCTCCTATTTATTCATTCATGACTGCTGAGAGACTATATCTTTTTCATGAAATTTGTACTTACATTCAGGCACGGGACAAATTGCGCAGGTCTGGTTGGAGCTGGGAAGGACAACAATGTATGCATAGCAGGGATTGCATACAATGCAAATCTTGTCGGTAAATACGAGCACACATCCTTCACAACGCCTTCACAATCTCACTATCTTTTAACATTATATAATACTTGTCTTTTCATAAATATTACAGCGAGCTATAAAAACCTAACAATAGCAATTCAGAAAGTTCTTATATATTCTTTGGTTCTTTGGTTCTTCGAACTGAAATAATACAACCATATTTATTTGTTGAATGACAGTTTGCTCATATACACTGGTGCGATTTAAAATTGTAATCAATTATGAAACAGCAATTACACAAAAAACAAGATAATAACAACAAATCGTTACTACACTATCCGTTTTCGTTTTGTGTTATAGCGTCCGTTTTTACCTACAAAAGATTCAATTTTCATAATGTAGGTACCACTTTGAGCTGGAACTGCATAGATAGAGCATAATTTTACATCTGCAAGCAACACACCGCAGAGAATGTCAGTGTATACCTTTGCTTCTTCCTACTGGGACTGAGATTATATTTGGTTTAAACGAATTAAATTAGTAAGAAAGGCATTTAACATCAGTTAGAACGGAAGCCAACGACTTATAGAGTTCTGGAACAATTATACAAACCATGGAAAACTTAGAGGCGGACTAAATTATATCTAAGTACAATAGCTAAAAAGTTCGATATTGCAGATACCATAATTTTCAATGAGTTTAATAAACCAGACATAGGCATTAGCACCAATAAAAAATTTGGAAAGAAAATATGAAGAACTCAAATCAGATGTAAAATTAAAACAAGCAAAAACAAATTAAAAAATATTAGGATAGATAGAAGGAAATTAGCAGAAAATAATTCATTCAGATATATATCAAGTACGCTGCTTCTTTGTGGAACGATTTAGTGCGGAAATAATGGCCACTATTTTGTATGAGCATATTACTGTTTTTTAATCAGCCTCGTAGCATGGACTCAAATTCAATGTTTGTGAAGAGTTAGGGTTGTCAAATGTCTTAGATTGTTCAATACATTTATATTTATTTGCCATTTTTAATAATGTGCTTTTTGGAACACCGTGTTCCGTCTGAAGCAGACAGCTTACCAAAATTAACATTTCCATTTGCTCATAAACTAATGAAAAGTATGCAATTTGTAACAGCTATTAAGATATGTAAGATCTTTTTTTTTTGTTTTTTTTCTTGGTTCTTTTTCCAGGGGTGTGGGGAGTGGGGGCGGTGGCATAGTAGACATTTCTTGCGTCTGAAAGTGCAATAAGGCATTCTTTAAATATCAAAACTTAAACAATTGGCTCGTTTTTTATGAATTATTTTACAATTTACCTCTGAAGTACAAGAAGGAAACATGATCCAGCGGAGCTAACAGCCTTTAAGAGGTGTACATCTAATTGTTGTTATCGCTACTCGATAACCGCCTTTGGTAAAAGGAAAACAAACTGGGGTGGGGTGGAATTTGAGAGTATTTAAGTAAAATACAGTAATTGACCGAAGAAATATAACTCTCAATCGTCGAAATTGCATGTGCAATTTCACTTCATAAAAGACTGCACTTTTACTAGTTCAAATTAAGAACAAGTTTTGAGAAACAATCTCGATAACACACGGTTTCAAATTCCTTCAACACATTTGTCATACTTTGAAATCACGAAAGGTGATAGGTTTGGTAAAAAAAAATCATCTTTCGTGCCATTTAATGGTCTATGGTAAACTGGAGAAAATCTTTTTACAAGAATATTCTGGTTATTTCAGCGGACGTTTGTTGATGCGACGACGATAAGTGTATTGTAATCAAGGTAGTCTTTTTCCTCTGTCTGTTGTACAAGTTTGACGCTTTGTGATGACAGATAGCTGAACTTTAGGGATGTTGCAGAAATCAAACAGAATATCTTTTAGTTTCTCGCTTTCTTTGGTTTTGATGGCAAATGTTGGAAGCCCGCGGTTAGCATTAAAATGCTAAATGGGTGGATCAGTTCACGACTTTGACCCGACAGACCCACTCGACTTTCGTTACCAACAGCAAGTATCCAGTCCACTTAATGTCAAGAAAGCCGAGAGAACAGATCTGTTTGGGAATCTGAGATTGGGGACCTTGTATTGTGACTTGCCCTCTCTCTGTGGATATGCCGGGAGGGGCTTTTATGTCAGCTCTGATCACCGGATTGATACTGGCGGGCCAGGATACTGTTTCAGCAGGTGGTCAACATATCCTATTTGATCCTGACCATGGCAACCCAGAGACAATATTCTTTCATCTATTAAAATTTGAACTCTTAATCAGAATGTTCATGAAGTAAATATTTTGTTTCTGTTAGACATGGCCTAGTCTAATATCACCAGGAACTATCTCGGACTTCTCCTTAATTTAAAGTCCTCTTTCTGATTGGACGAAATTGTAATTATAGAGTTTGATTATCTAATAATTTAAGGATCTCTAGTAGTACTTATAGGTCCACGAGAAAGGTGTACATTACTTGAACAGGAATAAATAATTGGAAAGTAAATAACATTGTCATAAAATAGTGTTCAAATCAGATCAATAAAGTATCGAGTAAACCAAAATTAAAGGACAATAATTGTTCTGTTATATGACTGGAAGGATTTAAATTTTATTCATATTGAAAAACAATAACTTATGTAAGTAAGATAAAGAAGAAACAACTTTACTTCATATTTTTGGTCTTTCTCTGTTTTTCTGTTGTCTTCAAGACTTAATGCGGCAAATAATCTTTGAAAGAAATTAATAAAATGTACCTTATTAACAAACTAATAATAAGTACAATGAGACTTTGCTATCCAGACTTAAAAAATCCTAAATGTCTTGGTATTTCAATGTGAATTTCAGGAATAGATTCCCTCTGTTTTTTCATCCATAGTTGTTTTGCATATCGGTTACCCGCCCCCCCCCCCGTTTCATTTATCATGTTAATTAATATACAGACCCAACATGAAAGTTTCGATTGTATTGTGACACAAAACACCCATTTATTTCTCCATGTTATCAACAATAGCTTAAGTCATTCTAGATGTTATTTACCATATTTTATGCTTCACTGACTTGGGTTAAATAAATTTACTAACCAATCAAAACACAAAGTATTATTTACTGGTGATCTATTCATGTGCTAGTCACTGATTATAGCATGAAACAAGACTGATGAGCAAAACTAATGTTGTGTGTGTGTGTGTGTGTATATATATATATATATATATATATATATATATATATATATATATATATATATGCTTGACCGTTGGCACTTATGTATTTTGATATATAAATTGATCAGTTGTATGCATGTTTGTTAGTACTATACCCTTACAATCAAAAGAGGTCACTGTCACCTACATTTTCTTCTTTACTAACATGGGTTAAGTATCTACGTTTATGACCACATATATTCTTATATGTTATGTACATCCTAGCATGTGCAAAAGGCCCTTTCTGACACAGTTGGATGTTGGAATAAATATGTTTATTCAGTTGTAAACTTTCCATATTATTGGCTATACATTGTGTATTGTGATATGTTACCCTCAACAGGTTAATTTTTTATTTTACATTCGAATAAGTATAGGAATTACGCAGTGAACTGCATGCTTTTCATGTAAGGCCTCCTCTGTAATAGTTAATTAAGCTAATTCTTGATGCATGCACTATGTTTCTACTGCTGGCTCTCACTCCAGAGTTACTCACAGCTTGTGACTTTCACCCAGTAAAATCTGTCTGCTAGGGGTGGACAGTGATAAATGCTTCTTAATAAGATTTTAAGAACAATGATTTTTTTTTTAAAACATACAAAAACAACAGTAATTTCTGTTTTTTTTATCAACTCATTATAATGCCACCACTTTGATATCATGGCAAAGAATGGTTGTTTCTTTTTTTTTGTTTTTTTCTTGTCTTTAATGCTTTCTCACGGTAGGTAGGTGGTTTAATAGTATATCAGCACAATACTGACTAGATAGTTCCAATTAAAAATGAAAATTTATTAATTTTTAAAAAGATTAAAAGCTAGAATGTAATGGGAAAAATTGCTGCAAAAAAGCTTGAATTGAAAACGGGCCAACATTTCATTGTCAAAATCACTTTAGTGTGGACTTATGTTCTGCATGGTAATTCACGTTTACAGTACCTTCTGGAGGCTACTTTAAACTTCGAAGATGTGGGATAACTACTAATCATTGACTACACTCTGGTTATAATTATGCATGGTTCTGTATCATCATCATGATCAAAGATTCACATTATAAAAATGGTAAATTGTATACACATGCATATTTTCAGGTTCTGATTGACAACAGATATGAAGTTGGAGTAACCGCAGAATTTTTGTTTGGAAAGGTCAATTCCACTTTCACTCTTCGAGGAAGTGATGCATTGCACGAAATAGCACACAAATCAGGAACGAAACATCCATCACACATAACCTTAACTAATTCACTGGTCTACAGCCAAAATGCTTCCGCAATAAATGTTGTCAAACTTGACTAATTCTGGGTCACTGAGTACGAAAATGATGCTTAAAGTTATTGATTGGCTCTAGTTTTAAAGATATTATACTGGGTCAGTATATAAAACCCTTGACTTGGGAATGGTGGAGGATACGTGAGTAATAAAGGGAAGGGATCTCAATTTAAACCAGAAATGACTAAAATACATCTTTCACTGGATCTATGAATAAATCTATGACTGGGTTTGGACAGTACTTGCTTTTTAGGCAAAACAATGAATGATGCAATCTGAAGCTGGTATTGCATCATACATGATATGAATTGCATCATGTTATTCCTAGAAGTCATCGATGATGCAATCATAACTAAGCTTACATCACTCTGCTGAAGAAATTGCCCTATATCAGCTCTACAAATCATACAGTGTCGTGCTCTCTTATTTGTCAGTGTTTGTTTTTGCAAAGGGACACATTTCTGTTTAGTCAAAGTGAGCAGAGATGCCTCGTACTTGTGTGAACAATGCAGATAACTTCTGCTATGTTTATGGTGAAGTGACTTTTGTATCACAAAAGTGCAGTATAACCACTATGGTTAAGAAAGCCCATCACCTTTATTTTGGCTGCAAAATTGAAGATCAGGACAAGATGTGGGCCCCACACATATGCTGCAACACTTGTGCAACAAATCTTCGCCAGTGGTTGAACAGGAAAAGGAAATCTATGCCTTTTGCAGTGCCAATGATTTGGAGAGAGCCAACAGATCATATCAGCAATTGTTACTTCTGCATGGTGCCTCCAGTTGGGAAAGGTGTGTCAAAGAAGAAAAAGTGGACTGTGCATTATCTAAACATTCCGTCAGCTATACGCCCAGTACCCCAAGGAGAAGGACTGCCGGTTCCTGTTGCACCAGAATTATTCTCACTTGAGCCAGATGAGGAAGAGGAAGAGGATGAAACTTCTAGTCCTGAACCATCAATGTCACATGACCCATATTTTCTCCCATCCTCCTCCTCTGAACCACTCCTCATAACACAAGGTGAACGGAATGACCTTGTCAGGGATTTGGAACTACCAAAGAGTAAGGCAGAGCTGTTGGGCTCCAGACTACAGCAGTGGAATCTCCTGGCAGGTGATGTTACGGTTTCCATGTTCCATCAAAAGGATCTTGTCACATTCTTCTTCATGGAAGGTGATCTTGTAGCCTGCAACAACATCGATGGTGTGATGGCAGCCCTCAACATCGTTCATGATCCAGATGAGTGGTGACTGTTCATTGATTCATCGAAGACGAGTCTTAAAGCTGTTTTGCTGCATAAGGGCAATGTTTTGCCATCAATTCCAGTTGGTCATGCAGTCCATAAGAAGGAAACCTATGAAAACATGAAACAACTTTTGAGGTGCATAAACTATGACCAACATCAGTAGCAGCTTTGTGGGGATTTCAAGGTTCATGGTCTGCAGACTGGATACATAAAGTACTGCTGTTTTCTCTGTGAATGGGATAGACGTGCGAGAGATTCCTACTACATCAAGAGAGATTGGCCACTCCGATTGTCATTGGAGCCTGGGATGAAAAGTGTTCAGCATCCACCACATGTTGAATCAAGGAAGATTTTGTTAGCACCCTTACACATCAAGCTGGGTCTGATGAAGAACTTTGTCAAGGCCATGGACAAAACACAAGCAGCTTTCAAGTATCTCCGTGGAAAATTTCCAAAGTCAAGTGAAGCTAAGATAAAGGAAGGTGTCTTTGTTGGTCCTCAGATTCGTGAACTTCTTCGAGATGATGCATTTCACCGTGTATTGCCTGGTAAGGAAAAGACGGCATGGAAAGCCTTCCAGTTAGTGGCAACAAATTTGCTCGGAAACAATAAGGCAGACAACTACAGGGAGTTGGTGGAAAACCTCCTCAAGGCACACAAAAGCCTTGGTTGCAACATGTTACTAAAGATACATTTTTTGCACTCTCATCTAGATTTTTTTTCCCACCGAATTGCGGAGCAGTGAGCGATGAGCACAGCGAGCGTTTTCACCAGTACATTGCAACAATGGAGAAACGCTATCAGGGCAAATGGAGCCCATCAATGCTTGCAGACTATTGCTGGACAGTGACAAGAGATGCTCCATTTAATGAATACAAGAGACAAGTCAAGAAGTGCAGAGTAGACACTGAATAAGGACTAAACTATGTACTTATATATACATAATTGTTTTTTGACTTTTGTTTAAATATATTTTTTATTTATATAACCCTTTTGCTGTTTTTTAAAGTGTTACATAAACAGGACAGGTGAAATATTATCATGTAAAGCAACTATAAACACATGAAAAGACCTAGGCTTACAATTTATGATTAAAACTCTACTATGTTCACAATATACATAGATGTAAAATGTAAAAACTTAAATATCTTGTTAACAGTAGCCAATCAGTTGTTTTAATTGTCATATTTGAATTCAGCAGTTGGCAACACTTTGTCAAGTCTTAGGTTTCAGCTCAAGTAGCCAGGACATTCTAGCAAAATTTCTTGGTAATGATATAAGAATACACAGAGAATTCTACAGATTTCCTGACAACACTCTATTGCCCAGTTCAAAGGCTGAGATTGAATAAGATGCATCAGGTGAGTACTTTAGTCTCTAATGATATTTGAATTTTGTTTCTATTTTAGCTCATCTGGTCATAAGGCCAAGTGAGCTTATGGTATGGCCCTGTATATGTTGATTATCATATGTCCATCAGCAGGTGCAATCTTTTCAAAAGCCCGGGTACTAATGTAAACCAAACTTGGCATAGAGCATCATGGCAGAAGGCATTGTAAATTTGCAAATGATCACAGAATATTTACTTGATGCATGGCAGAACACATAGTCATTTCTGCTGTGGCACTCGCTGTACCTCGTGAAACACAGGGTCTTGGCAGGTACTCAGCACTATAAACAAATCAATTAACAATGAAAGGAAATGCCATCTGATGTTTTATTACATCTGAAACAAATCCACTTGTTAACTTATGATAGCGAACAGTGAAAATTGTTACTGTTCCAACATGTATGTGAGGTCTAAAGTTTTAGAGATCCATTGGCAAATTGATTGATCAAGCCTCTGATTAGTGGACTAGTGTTCATTTTGAGCTCATGTGTGTGTCTATATATATATATATATATATATATATATATATATATATATATATATATATATGCTTACAAGATCTGGCTACAGGCTATTGTGCGAAAATACTTACATACTGGACTGGATTTGTTTGTTTGCCAGCAAAGATGCATACCTCATACTCACTCTCTCCACACCAAAGGAATATCACCAAGACTTTGAAAATTGGCTAAAAAACTAAACTGTTTTTGAGACTACCCCCCGGCCTGCCCATGAGGCATCTGCATATCAAAGTCTGTTTAGTTTGCTCAAACCAAATTCAGAGAAGTAGATAAGGATTTAATAAACTGGATATTTTACTCCCTGGATTGAAATTAATTGCATTTATAGAAATTTGATGGGGTATTTTGTAGGGGTGAAACGATACACCTGTGCTGCATATCGATACGATTCATGTTACACAGCCTACGTTACGATACATTATCAATTCTCAGTTTAAAGAATAAGAAGGCAAACGACTAATAATTATTCATGACTGCTGAAGATTAGAGTAACTTATATAGAGTAAATATCGTTTTGTATCGATTCTTCACCTCTTGTATCGATACGTGTATCGATATGGCAAAAGTATCAATGCATCGATATATCGATGAATCATTTCACCCCTAGTATTTTGTCAACATTGCAAAACATAACTTATTATTGCAAACTCAGCTTTAATCATCAAAACCTTAATAATGCCTTTCCGAATGCATCAGATGTCTTATTGATCAAGACTAATTTAAGGTGCATTCAATTATACAGCTGTGTTCGAGTGAGTGTTCACATTTTTTTTATCAATGTGTACTACTATTTCAAACATGCACACGCATCCACAATATCTACCGATGGCATGGTTTATATTTATCAAACACACCATTACGAAACATTATGCTTACGGCAGGAAAAATATATGCTGAAAACTTCGGACTAGATGCTTACATTTCAGTTGTTTTGCTTAATTTGAGCGCATTAAAAATGTCTTAATCTTTTTTCAGTAAATTTGTGTAAAATGTGCAAATACACTGATTATCATCATATTGAAGATTATAATGCTGACATTTTTACATGTTCTTCACTAAACACAAAGTATGACCCTGTGGCCTAATGTAAATTGGGTTACAAGTTACCAATACCTAATTAGGTCTTGGGATCCCCAAATCTAATTATCTAATTTTGCTCAGTCTCTTTCCTTTCATACTTATAAGTGGTGATCATGTGCCAGTAATGAAGCAAAGAGGGAAGTGGATTGTGACAAATTTTCCACTAGCATTATTTCATCTGTTTCATATTGCCCCTCTCTCTGTACTGCATCATATATTGAACTCCTGCTTTCTTTCACTTCATTACTGGTATGTGATCACCACTTTTGAACGTGAAAGGAAAGAGACTGAGCATTGATGATTCTCTTTGACAGAGACGGAATTGTGTGTGAGGCAGGTGTTTCTATTGATGCCAAATCGGAAAGAGCAAGTGACATCTGAAAACGCTAATCTTAATTGGATGAATTGTTTCTGATGGAATACGGTGATGAATTATACAACTTTTAATATTAACTTTTTTCACATCCGGAGTTGAATGTGGCGATTCCTGTAAAAAGAAACTGCAAAAATCATTAGCTAATGGCCTGCAAATTAAAGCTAGCTCAGATATAAAAAGCTCATCTTTGAGGAGAGGTATGGGTTACATTCCTTTTTATTAGGGTCAGGGGTCATTCAGTATTTAAAGACTTGTCTGTAAAATCAGGCAGAGTTTTGTTTCATGTGTTACTAACAATAGCCAAATAAAACTTCTTTTTATTCCCTATTCATAATGGGCCCCTCACGTAAGCCGACTGTATTTTGATCCTGGTGACTTGAGCAACTGGTAAATGCAGATGTTGTTTGAGCTGTCAACAGTCATTTATAAGCCTAACTTATACAAGTTGGCTGACAAAAGAGTGTCCTCAGTTTCTTGCTCCTATTTGACCTGTCAATTAGTAGTGAACCCAAAGAGACTGTCCTCTGTTTTACAGCCCTATGTAAGCTGTCAGTTAGTAGTGAAATTAGTATTTTGTCATGATGCACAAAACAAACTTAAGATCAGTGGGGGTGGGGGGGGGGGGGGTAAGTGTCGGTGATGATTTAATTTTTATAAATGGATAAACATAAGCAGGATACAGTAATTTTTGCGAAACATAAGTTTGGGAAAGAACAATATATATGCGTATTTTATGATTTTGCTGAATAGTGCACATAACAAATTTTGTTGATGTAACAATAATAATAATAATAATAATAATAATAATAATAATAATAATAATAATAATAATGATGCATAGTATTTGTTAAAAAAACGATTTTTAAAGGTGAACCTGCACACAGAGGTGACCTGTGTGTAAAGACCAGTTTGGCTTCTTCCCGTGAGTGCCCACTATTGACAGGTTTGACTGTACTTTAAAACTCGGACCTGCCAACCCTTACGATTTAATTGTAGGTCTTACGAACTGACCTTTAAATTATGGACTTACTGAATAATAGCAAAAATTATGAAAATACAATCTTTACGGTCAAATCTAGATACTTTCTTATCCATGTTTGATCCAGATCTGGGTTTCATATTAGAAGGGAAAAAAAACCTAAAGGATTAGGTCAAGTTGAGAGTTAGCAAGATGTCATCAAGTTCCATGGGGTTCGGAACTGCAGTTTCTGAAACTGTACTGGAGGTAATTAAGGTCTAAGTGTACTCTACAAGCTGTTTTGTTGAACGCAATGTTTATGTTCACTGCATCAGTCTCGGATCACACTTCTGAACTTTTGTAATGCATGTTTTCCAATTTGACATTATAGCACTACATGATATTTTTTACACGTTACTGATAATTGGTCTAAATTAAAGAAAATTATTAACTGCCTTACTGAAAAGGTTTTAATAGGGTTGGCAGATCTGTAAAACTTATGCTTTCCATCTGTTCTTAGTATCGTGGTTGGCACTATTTATTAACTTTGCATGAAAGTTTTCAGCCATATTTCAAATTTGAGGTATACAGGTTTGGAATAAAGTAGATCTTATTTGAGTTCTACATTTCAGATTTTCCAGATGTAAATGATACAGCATTGGACCCTTCTCAACATTAATTGTGCCAATTTTATTTTGTTAATACACTTATGTTGGATATATTTCAACCAAACTTCGTCTGCACTTTGTTGTACAATGACTTTTGTTTAACATTAGACCAGTGGTTATCAAATGGAGAAGCTTTTTTAAACTATCATAGTTATGTTATGGTTAGCCTTTTATGAGGTTATGAAAACAAGCCAAGCTGTATTGTAATGAAGTTTCTTGTACACAAAATTTAAAAGACAGTGATGCTGCCACACCACAAGTGCACAAATCATGCAAATAAAAATCTGTGATGCACAAACAATGAAAACAAAGTCTGGCTATGTTTTGCTTTTTTGTTAGGTCTCTTTTAGTCTTGAACACTGAAGTGTCTTTCATGTGTCTGGCAGACTTTCCCATGTGTCTTTCACTCTGCCTGACTGCATACAGCCATAAACCCCTTCAGGTGCACTCGAGACATTGGCTGGTTCTAAGTTGATATGGGATTGCTGTAAAATGCCCCCTGCCTGGACATCTAACTTCGATCACAATACTGAACATGTCATTGATGGCTTGAAGACTGTTAGTACTTTAGACACGTATCTCCTGGGACCTCATATCGAACGGAAACAATTGAAGTTTCTCAAGATCAGAGTTGGCAAGGAACAGACTGCATGTGATAAACCTCCAGAGAACAAGAAAAAGTTAAAATAAAGTCAAAGTTTAAGAGGTCATGGTTGTGTTAAAGCTAGATAAACCAGCGATGCACATGCCTCCCCAAACTGCAGATTGTGAGATAGGGTTTCTCTGCACAGACTAACATTTACAATGTTGTCAAAAACAGATTAACTTCTGAAAATGTCAGCAAAATAATGCTGATACAGCTAGAGGGTGGTTCATATTAAGGTTTCAATTTCAACAGTGCAAAGGATACATGGAACAGAATGTGTCCAGGTGTTAAGGGTAAGATTTATACCACCTTGTAATTTTCCTGAATCCCCACCCCCTTTTTAGAAACCAAGGAGGTACTCCCTGTCTCCAGCTAATTCCTGGCAGCATCACTGAAAGATATGTCACTGCCAAACCACAATATACTTGGTTTTTATCAATCATAAGATTACTATATTAGAGTGACATAAAAATAGAACTTTATCAAACCAATCTGATGGGATTCACAACAATGGTCTTGTTAGTGATCCTAGTATTCTGAGGGGTTTTGTAATGATGGATTAACTATACTTTATTATTTAGCTGCATTTCTATCTCATTTATATCAAATTTAGCAATTCAACCAGATAAGGTTTTGGCAGTTAATATTAAAAACCTCTTCGTAATTAGATAACTAGGAAAAAAAATGCATCAAGACTAAGTTATTGAATGTTGGTTCAGTGTTGAAAAGTTCAAGGTTGCAGTGACTAGAAGTAAGAAAATGGGGTATGCACAAAAGCTTGCTTTATATAATGAATACCTTGACCAAACTTTGTATGTTTCTTTTTTCAAGACACACCATGTGCTGTGTACAGTACTCTTCATAATGTACTGTATCTTTATTTTGAATGTTCACAATCTGTGTATCATGCAGAGTTCTCCCCAGGTTGATATTATGTAGTAGGTGTACAATGCTTGAATCTTAAAAGCTCATACTCCTGATGTGCATAAACCACTTGACTTCAACACCGTTTTTTGAGCAAACATTTTATTTTTTTCAAGAAAAAATCTCAGATTAATCAATTATGCTTTATTTCACTGCTTATCAAAGCAATTTCAATTGAGATTGCTTATCACTAGAAGAGAAGGTAATCATTGTATCAGATCCCCTAGCAGCAAATTAGCATGTGCAAGTGTTTACATATGACATCCACCATTCACGTAAGTGCTGCTATCACTGTGAACTAGATTTAAGTGTCAGCTATTAGCATTTGAAAATCCAAAATTTGTCACCAGTTGAAAAGTCCTGAGACTTGGGAAATGAAACATGATGGTATCAATAAAAAAATTTAGTAATATTTCACACAAAATCCAGTTACTGATTCATATAAAAAAAGTAGCAGTGCCAGCAGAGGTACACAAGGGAAGTGGTAAAAGCGTTCCAAATACACATTATTGCACAATGAACAATGTGAAGGAAGAAAGCGAAGGGATCATTATGAACAAGCATTTTCAATTTTACTGTACTTTATTCAGAATGATTTTCAAGTTATATTCCTTAAAATTTCACTAGTTCTGTTTTAACATTTGACAGTGAAGGAACACATATTCATTTTTGTAACAAGCTGTATAAGAAACTCGGTACTCACAGATAGATATAGCTCATGACAACAGTGATAAATGTTGAGTAGGGTGGAATAACTATGATTGCAGTAAAGGAAATTGGCTTAGAAATAAGTTCATAAAAGTGTGTATGTCACAAAAGTGCAAAGAAATTAGGAGATATAGCAAAAATAAATACAGAGTGATAGAATCAAAAATGTGTTTTTATTTGGCTAATATAAGAAGCTCCATTAAGTGCTGGAATGCATAGCAAATGTACAGTTACAAGATTTAAACGGACTTGAAGAGACATACATTTGTTAAATTGTTTCTCCTTGGATTTAACTTCTGCAGTATCTTCACGTGAGCATTATTGATGTTTCTGTGTTTTAATCTAAAATAAAAAATGAATGTTGACAGTAACTTTTTTAATTTCACTTGCACCCATTACAGTCAAATTATAGTTTCTCTGTGGCTACAATAATAATTGACATATTAATTGATGAACTGCAAGTAAATTTACTTCATGAAGTCAGAAATTTAGAAAAATATTTTCTTTTATATATAATAGAATTCATAATTTTTCTGCCTCAGTACTTAATTATAACATTGTATTTGTACTTGTCTAAGCTGGAATACTGATGATGGTACTTGAGGATTTTTGTATCCAAAAGATATTCACTGAATTTGTCATTTTTGAATATGTTATTCATATATTTGAGCACCCAAAAAAGTATGCAATAAAGAAAATAATATATTTAAAAATAAGTTCTATGCAAATGAAAAGCAGAAAATAAGTAGGCCTAATTTAGTCTAAATCTGCTAAAATAAGTATATACAGAAAGATCTCGATCTATGACCATTTTAAGCATGTAGATATTAACTCATTTAGTGAGTGATGAATTACATATTTTATGTTGAGACAAATTCAGTAGAGTCATGCTGCTCTTAAAATAATGTTAGCGTATAATTTAGGCCAGTAACTGAGCCATGCATGCTTTTTACAACAGTAGTCAGACATAGGTTTTTGTATTATAATTAAAATTCAGATTGCCAACGATTTCTGAATCAACATGAGTACGTTTGATCCAGGTAAGAATGGCATCTCATCCATTGAAATTGGAAGATATTGTGGCAGTTTTCAACAGAACAGATAATGTTAACTTTGTGGAATGAATGGCAATGAATAGGAATACTATAATTCGGTTTTAATCTTTCTCTTAAACACTTTTTTTTAGAAAATCTCACTAATTCTTTGTAATGGAGAAATATTAAAAACTAACTTGAAAATATGTATGTTGTATGAAACTATTTTGGTAGATTTTACTAATAATTTGTACTTTCAAGTATTGATATATTCCTATATTTATAATGTGTTGAATTATCATTTCATTAAATATCACATGCACAGAAACTTGCAAATACACGATAAAATAAATGAATTAAACAATGTATATGTAATATCTAATTCTTTATGGTGTTTATATAAATACAAGTCTTTTAAAAATTTCATAATTTAAGAGAAAATTAACACAGCACTTAAACATTATATTCACATTACATTTATCCCCCCCCCCCCCAAGTTTCATCCATACTGTGTCGATAAAATATAAGTAATTATCAGATTATAACAATCTTTTTTTTTTTGCAATGCAACTTTATTTCACATCAGTTTAATGAGGTTTGTGTACATAAACAATTTATATGGGTGCTATCCTCTTAAATTAGCAATACATGAGAATCATGTAACTATGGCTGTCAATTCTGTAAATGTTACACGAGATGGACACAGGTCGGTCAAAATAAAGTTGAATGTACTGCATAAAGACTGTCAAATGTTAATATTAAGTCTAATTTCAGGCTTGTAAATTTGATAAATCGGTAAATAATTTCAGTTATGTTGCTTAACATTACAGCTGTTTAATAAAAATACACAAAGTAACATGGACTGACACTTCCGCTCCATAAAAGTTACGTGTGGCTGATTTCGAAGTCGGTCAGAAATCATTATCTCAAGAGTGCAAAGAAAATACTGATGTTCCTTGCTGACTTCTTTCCTTTTAATGGTCATCATGCATTTGTAAAAACTCATTTATTTAAAGTCTATTTGCTACTTGTTTAAAGATTTCTCTTAATTTGTAGCATATCACGTAACTTACTTTTTCATGTAACAACCACGTAACATCCTTACGGACATCCTCAACAAGCATCCTGCTGAACTGTAAACAACTCTGATTGGTGAAGTGATTGTTCTCGAATGTCAGTATAACAAGTGTACCGTGTGGGGACACTAATGGTTTTTCTGTAAATTTGTCATTTTGTCAAATGATGAATGAATGAAAGTATTTCAGTTTACTTTATTCAGATACTGTATAAAATGACTCCCCAATGCATATCTTACCTTGAAATTTATTGAAAGTATTATGACAGGCAAGTTTTGAATTTTACACATGGATTCCCCTCGAAATTATGCTAAAATTTACAGTGGTATCCAGGTGAATATAAGTTGGATACGTTTGGTTACATTGTAAAATGAAATAAATGTAATTGACAGTAAAAAATGTTGATGTAATAGAACTTCAATATGAAGTTTTTATAAAGTAAGTTTTGGTAAAGTAGGAAGTAACTTTTAATTATTATTGTGAAATCATTGTTGAAAAATGTTTCTTCCTGCAGGTTGCTATTTTAGATTTTTCAGCCGAGTTGCTGTAACAAATATTAATGACATTGAAATGAAAAGTAAAATAAAAATGAAGGTAATGTAGAAACAGTATGAAAGGCAATTTTTAATCATTGTTGACATGAGAAAATTCATCCTGCTGTTTGCTGTTTTAGATTTGTCTGCTGTTTTAAAACTTATGTCAAATCAAATGACAAATAAAGCAATTTTTTTTAAAATCTGTTTTTATAATACGTCTGATAAAAAATGCCACTATTTGCATTTTTGACAGAGATTTTCTTGGATATCAGGTAATGGATCTTGAACAGATTATTCAGAATGAAATTGAAACAATGGGGAACAAATGTCTCAAGGTCTAGAATTGTGACTTATGAGTTTCAAATTATTCATAATGGGAAGGGCTTACTATTTGACCCAGAGAAACCCAGTGTGAATTTCAGTCTAAGCTGCTTGTAGAGGGATGAGACATGAATAATACTTTATAATGCAATGTAAATATCCCAGTACCCCTCAGATTTTGATCAGAGCTTGATTGATTAGAGAGAATCACTTTTTAAAACTTTGTCATCCTATCGGCAAAAATGACCCTTATGTTTTGTTAAGGTTATCTTGTAATAGAATTAGCCCAGATAAGTTTTTTTTTCTTCCTGGAAAGGTCATGTGCATCTGGTACAAACAAAGGCTATTTCATCATATTTTTGTTGCATCATATGTAACCTAACACTTAAATTTGCACGTCTGTTTTCATTTCTACAAGTAAAAGATCAATCAAAATCGGTTCCGAGTTGCAGGACTATTTTAGGTATCAGTATTTTAATTTTCTTTAAATGTAATTGAACAGAATTTGGTAAGAATCCTGCTAAAACTGGGTTCAGAGTTTTTGCAGAAAACTAAAGATGAAGTTGACATGTTTAATGAGACATTTCAAATACAATTATATAATTCTTTATTTGTTTCAATTCTTTTGAGAAGGGGGAGGAGGCTTTTTAAATTTTTACTATCTTTTTTTGTAATGTGACAGCTCAAGAAAGATTTTTGGTTGAACGATTATTTTGAGATCATGTGATTCACAATATGTCAAGAAATAAATAAATATTATTGGTTATTTCAGTTTTTAAAAAACAGCAAATATGGAAGGTGCATTGTGAAGCAAAAGTATGCAAAGACCAATTCTAAGCTGGAATTTTTTGATGTAAGTATCCTCCACAATGGAGGTAAACAACAAAATGGCACTTATAGATCATTAATAGTAGCATTTTCATGACTAACAAAATAATTTATGTATTTCAGAATTCTACATGGCATTCATTTCAGTTATATATCACACATTTGTCATCTGCATGCTAAATACACGGCTGAAATTAGTCTAAAAAATCTGCCATTTAAACCATCCATTAATACCAATAGTTGTTTGGGAACAGATTTATCAGATTAGGCTGAAATATGTTCGATGAATGGATGAATTACCTTTTTACATACATGCTTACATACATCACCATCTTAAATTGATAAACATTGAATACTAACAGAACAAAAGCATATCAGCTGACCGTATCGATGACAGAATTGATACGTTAAATTAAAGGACGCCTCTAATACATGACCAAAAGGATATAGGAATCTTCCTTTATAAATAGCAACAAGTTTATCAAATAATGTTAGATCTTTCAGTCATGCTTCACTATTTGCGCCTGTTACATGATATGCATGAGTAGATTCCCACCCCCGTTAAACGTTTATTCAAATATCAGTGTTGTTCCAATGTAGCAACTATGGTGGTGTGTCAGCACAATCCATCATATTGAGAGTAAATCACCAGGACTTGCTTCTTTTGACGCCTTTTAAGTTTTGTATTGAAATTAATTTCTTGTGTAGTATTAGCCACAGTGTCGTGCAACTTGGTGTGTCAGGCATATTTGAAACGCATCATCATCTGGCTAAAACCTGGTCATCGTGATCTGTATTTCATGTGACCAATATCAGTTACAAGTTTTGTATTTAGGTCACTTGCGTAGATCAGAACTGCATGCCATGAGACATACGACTTCTTGTTCTTGCCCTTTTTCCTTCAATAGTTTTACTTCATCTTATGCACTGAAGTTAAACAGGACAATCTTGATACGAGATAACAAGGGCAAAGTTCATAGTTGATTCAGGAAACTGATTCTGATTCTGAAGGGAATACAACTTCTCATTCTTGTTTTATGTATGGTGTTCCTAAATACTAGTACTAGTAATCACATGTATGTTGGGTTGTTTTTTTTTACAATTATATGTAAGGAATTGCACAGGTCCTGACTTGCTGTGGTGTAAGATGTCATGTTGTGTATGAAGTCTTTACTTGTTTGCATAATTAAGAAAGTACAGCAAGACAAGTCCCAAATTGCTATTGTATAAGATGCCATATTGTGCATGAGGTCTTCAGTTGCTTGATAATTAAACCATTACACCAGGCAGGTCCTGAGTTGCCATTGTGTAAGATGCGACGTTGTGCATGAGGTCTTCATGTGCTTGCTTAATGAAGAAATTACACCAAGCATGTCCTGAGATACTGTTGTTTAAGATGAAGCAGCATTTAGTCCCAGCCGACCATTGTCATATGACGAAATAAGGCTTCTATGTAAACCTTTGCATAAAGACCTTCTTGTGGGTCGAAGGGGGCTTCTAGTTAACATTTTATAGAAGTTATTTTAGGCCAAATAAAGCTTTATAATTTATGGTAAAAAAGAAAATAGCTAAAGGCTGACCCGACCACAGTCATACGTCAAGATAAGGTTTCTACATGAAGATTTTATAGAGACCTTGTTGGGTAGAAATACACGTTTTATAAAAGCATGTTGGATTTAAAACAAATTCCAAAAAATTAATTAAATGATAAACATATAACATGTAATAGCAAGTGTACAGATACCTCAGACCGGTGGGCCAAAAACTGAGAAATCAAAAGAAACATGTTTGAAATGTTAAGGAAAATTATTAACGATCTACGTGCACGATACGCACGCGCTTCTGCAAGTGTGCCTTACGCATTTGTGCCCGGAATATCTAGTACAGAGGTTCTCAAACTGTGATACGCAGACCATTGGTGGCCCGCGAGCTCCATTCAGGTGGTCAGCGGAAAGGTTGCCGAACAACAACTAACGGTACAGTTAACAGTATGAGAGATCATTAAGTGGTCGGCCGCAACGCTCAGCAATTTTCAAATGGTCCGCGAAAAAAAAATGTTTGAGAACCACTGATCTAGTATAAACAAACTGTATCAATTTTGCTTTGAAGATATTTGTAATGCTAGATGGAATTCATTAAGTAATCATCGACATCGCATGGTAAAACTTGTTCATGAAACCAAGGATTATGTTGATAAGAGTGATTATAAACAGATAATAAATATTGCCGCGATAAACAGGCAAAAGAGTTCAAGATATTTAGGTCTTGTGAGACAAGGATCATGGATCCTAAAGATCCATCGGATGATGAAAAAGTTGAAGCTGAGATCACTGATCGCATAAAGTGTTTGCTCCATGATAACATAGATAAATTTGAATTTTAGAATTAACGAAAATGTTTGTATTCAGTAATTCTTTATAGTGATATTTACGGTAATAATTAATAATGTTTATGCATAGTGAAACAATGATGGTAATTACCAGTGATATTTCAGTAATTATCGATAATTATAATTTCCGATAATTTTCAATAATGATTTTTCCGTTTTCGATAATAATGCCCATTAAGAGACGAGAATTAACAAGATGTAAAGAATATTTGTGCAGCTCGAGGTAGTGCTAACGTGAAAGATATAAGCAAGTATTACGGAATTGGACTGCCAATACTTTATAAAATATGGAATAACATTCCTAACGAGTGATTTGTGACGTATGTGTCTTCTACTCGTAATAACGAAGTTGTTCGCAACTAGATTGCTTGCAATGATGTTTCCATTGACAAGTTGGAAGGCGATGACAAGAAAGAGTTTGTCGACATTATCGGCAAGAATTTGAACGTAAGTTGGCAGAATTAAATGAAGATGTCAAATGCGAGTATGATATTCATCGCGAACGTGATGGACTTGAACATTTAAAAGGAGAGATAAAGAAAGCGCGTTGACGTGATGGACTTGAACATGTAAAACGAGAGATAAAGAAAGCGTTGACGTGATGGACTTGAACATGTAAAACGAGAGAAAGAAAGAGCGTTGACGTAATGGACTTCAACATGTAAAACGAGAGATAAAGAAAGAGCGTTGACGTGATGGACTTGAACATGTAAAACGAGAGATAGAGAAAGAACGTTGACGAATAGATAAACGCAGTAGAACACCGCTTGAAGAAGTGATGCACTTGAAGCGCAAGAGATCCCGTGTCAGGATGATGCCATATGCAAGAAAAACGTAATGAGCTGGCACGTCAATGGGAACAAAATCGATGTCACCAAGAACAACTTAAAGAGCTGGCACGTCAATTGGAATACAATCGAAGTCACAAAGAAGAACATTTTAGAAAAGAATACGAGTTTGCTGAACGTGAAAATTTTTTTAAAAAAATCTACGGCACAACAAAAGAGCAGGAACAACAAAATATAATAGACGACATGCGCACAGAAGCTCACAAACAATTTTGGACTGAAGTGGCTGAATGGGACAAAAAGAAGGAAATTAAACTGGTGTTTCTTATTGAAGAAGTCTAGGATCAACTAGGGTATAAGAACTCTGACCCTCAGGGTTCTTTCGCTCAATACTAGAACAACAAAAAGGTAAGTCAGTGAATCTTAAATGGGTTCATAAGAAATTGGATTCAAAATAACCAAACTTCATTACACCTGTCTTGTATCGTAAGAATGAAAGTTTTATAAATCTTATACTAAATATAAGTTGTATTTATACAAGTCATGAACAGTGACATCCCATGGAATTTGTAATTTACGAAATAGAAAATCTAGACAATTATTTTGATAAAGGTTAAAGTTATACTATTCATCCAAAACTGAGTAAAACATCCGTAGAAATAAAAATCATAAAATACGACTACTGTGGGCTGAAGGATGTTACATGTTATCGTTTGAATATAAACTAATTAAAGAATTACAATCCTGCATGGCTGCGTCAGACATTCCAGTGGAAGATCTGTTACCACTGGCAACACTTGTAAAACGTATCCGTGTTGCTCTCTTGGAACAATATAATCAACGAAATATAAAACATCAACGAGCCAGGCAGCTACTGGATCTTGTTACTGATGAGTTGTCTAAGGCCAAAGACTAAGAGTCCACGTCAGTGTAAAACAAAACGTCTGCGCAATTCAATCCGATATACGTGCTAGCAGATCGCATTGACGTGCGATTATTTTTTTGTACACTGACGTAATCTGTAACGTACTAGCATATGTAGCGGATCAAGCGTGTGATCGCTATGTCGTCCAACCCGTTCGCAGGTAACTTAGTGATGGTCGACAAACTACTCTCTGCCGCGGTCATAATTTTAATTTTTTTTTCTGCAGCGTGCATGTAGTCATTTACAAACCGCGGAGACAACACAGGCAGCGATAGAGATAGTTCTGATAGCCATCCCGACCTGAGGGGCCGCGATTTTCACTGTAGTTGCAATTCCTGTGACACCAAGACCAACAGTCGCAGCTGCAGCGCTTTTACAAGCGGTGTCAACAATTGGGTTTAATCGTTTGTATCTATGCGGCAACTTAACACGCTTATTTATATCGGTACGCAGTAGCTGTTCAGTATAGTTGATCTTATCACGTCAGTAGCGTTAAGGATTAATGCCGGCGTTGAGGATCAAGGCCGCTGCGATGTCCAAGGACATCCGGATAAATATCTGTGTTCATGATTATATTATTAATCCTGTCCCAAAGATCAATTGTACGCCACGTAGCTTATTGTAGTTTTTCTTTCAAAAGTGTGCAGAGAAGACTACTGTAGACGGACGTGTACGATTTTTTGAAAGGTCGGCTGGTTTTAATTCTATCAAGCTATTTCTTTTTCACTGGATGTACCGTAACATTAAAACCAGAACTAATACTTGATGTTAAAAAAAAATAATTCTGCAATGATTTTTTAGACTCTTCCACCACGTTCAACTGCAGCTATAAAGATATTACACAATTCATCACCTGCAAACTGAACTGTTTCATCCCTTTGTTGCAAAACTTGTCGCGGCTTGATCGGGGCATTCTGGATTTTTTGATCCGGTGATGTAATTGTCACCTATATTTAGATCACCAGTCATCGGGTCACAAGTTTTGGCTACTTGTTCGCGTATTTCAGTTTTCCTGGATGCACCAGAATATTTGAGCTTAGCAAATCGATTGATCTCAGGGAAAATTTCCTTCAGTCGAACTTAAAAGTCCTAGTCACAATGTCAGTCCATTTTATGTTACTGATTTTTAGCTGTCCAAAACCTGTTTTGAAATACAACAAGTTCATCTGGATCAACCCCGGCAAGGCTCATCAAATCAGCTAATCATCCTTGGTAGCAAATTTCAATGTGTCTATGACTGCACCTGTACCTTGGCCAGGACCAGTTTTTCTTGATCGTATATACATATCTACGCGCATGTTTAATGTATTCATAATCGTGATCAATCATCAATTTGTCAAAAAAATACTTACCTGGCGTGAAAGCAGGGGCTATTTACCTTAGTTTGTCGAGCGTAGAATCCATTGTTGCCTTTGCTGTTATCGATCGCGACCAATGCGTGTATGGCCTTCTAATCCACATATTGGTGCATAACGCGGTGGTGCTAATCCATGTGAATGAAAATAAATATTGCCACGCGGATTTATCGCATATGCAACCCAAAGTGTTCCAAGACCAGACAATGAATCTAAATTGGTTATTTCAGTTTCATATTTGTGCAAACATCGACGACAATTCATCACGCATGAAAACACCTCTGAAGTGTTTTATTATTATTATATATTATTATTATTATTAATTATTATTATTTATATATATATATATATATATATATATATATATATATATATATATAGTATGATATATTTTGCCAACTCGAGCAAGTCAAAGTTGGACAACGGCTCGCGTGTTTACGTTCAGAGTCTGGCCAGTCTTAGTCCAGTAACGAGGTGTTTCGCGATAGTCGAAGTTCTTCGACCTTTTTTGCCTCAGTATTGCCCGCTGCCATCAAAGCTTGATCTGCTGCCAGCGCGGGAGCTACTGCTCTGGCCAACCCGGGAAATGTTGCAAGATGTGTAAGTATACCATACGCGCGCTGACACCCAGAGCTCGGATGTCTGACGGTTGCTTTTTCCTGTGCCATTTTTGCACCAACAGCTCTAGCAGCACCTAGGTCCGCTGCTTTTGCTGCTGCCAAAGCTGCTACTGGAATTGATACTGCATTTTGCAACGGCAATTAACAAAGGAATTGGTGCCGAAAGGGATAATATATCACCATGCTTTGCCATCGCTTCAATCTCAGATGCAGACAATTTTATGGTTATCCCACACGAGCTACGTCTAGCATCACTGATTTGATTAACATAATTTGACGTTACCGCTTCGATTTTTTTGTCATCGATGAGGTATCGCGCGCTGTTGAAAAGAGCCTTGATTCTGTTCTTGACAAAACCACCTCGCTCCCCAGCGGTATATGGGTTATTATTGGTTTTTTACAAGTTGTCCTTCGACTTCGATATAAACCTCACTAGGAGAAAAAGAAGAACTTGTATCCTGAACTTGTAATTCTATTCGTCCACGATCGTTTGAAACTTGCGAATCGTAAGAATAAAATTGATAATCTCGACAGATAGATCTCTCCAATACTGTCAAATGCGGGGTTACATGTATCCTTAAATATAGCCATATTTTTTATTGTTTAATACCCTGTGTTCAACATAGGGACGTTCAATATGAACGCAGAGCGCTAGCGCTCCAACGTAACCCGCTCTTGGAAGCGTAATCTCGATGGGGTAGCCCCAGTACCTTCTACTAAATTAGCATTACGTGTCCGGCGATTCCATCGCCCGCACGTTTATTGTGGTTAATTAATTGACTCGGTTCATTTGTCGCAGGCAAAACGCTTGTAGACGTTGTTGTGCAGCATCATTCATTGTTTTTTTATTTTTTTATTTTATTTCTTTTTACCTCTGGAGGTATGCTAGATTTCGCTTGGGAGTTTTACTGGGTGCCTCATCAACTTCGCTAATCTTTCTTTTATCGATGAAAATACTCTGCTGCCCAAGTTACCGACCGTGTCCTTTGAAAAAAGGCGAGGGCTTTGTCTTTAACTATTACGACGTCTTTCATTGCGATTTTCCTCGCGAGGGGTTTCAGGGTATCTAACACATTTGGTTCTGCTGTTTTGAAAAGGCCAACAATGGTATCACCAAGTCCATCACCGTAATACTCATGGTACACAGGTAGTCGTGAATTCACTACATGTACAGGATTTACTCAACGTGCTTGTACGTTAAGATGTATGATCGTCTTGTTTATTTTCTAACGCCTCAATTAATTGCTGGTTATAGTCAATTGAACGACCTCTGGCCGTCATGGTAGGGATAGTCCGTAATTCATTGCTATACAATCCTTTCGCGAGAGTTTGTCCTCGCAAGTCAAGTAGATGTCTATCTTGATCTGTCAGAGAAAATCTCAAACGAGAAATTTGTGTATTATTACAAGACAAATAAACCGGATTGGTTGGTACGACCTAAATGAGGTCGCCTGGAGAAACATCAGGAGTAAAACTACGCAAAATATAACTATTCCAGGGCGTGATGAAAACCATCGTCGTCAGTGTATCTGAGATATTATTGCTCGACCGCGTTTGATCTTCAGGCTAACCCAGTACGGTTCTGATTCTGGAATTTTCAAGATCCACGATGTATCCATTGGTACATATTTCAATGACAGCACTTAATGTAGGTTCGTGGATGCGTATCGCGATTTTGGATTCCTTTTTCGTAACCGCCTTTAATTTTTCCTTGGATTTCATCTTTGATAGCTTCTATTTCGTACGCGCCAGTCGGAATACCAATTACTTGGAGTGTCTTTCCGATATCATGTAAAAACGCCAATGAATTGTTCGCCGGAAGACCACCAAATGGCGTCGAACGAATATTTGGCCAACTGTAATACACACGCCACGACGCCAGTACGATTTCTATAATGCGTCCTCTTTTTTTATCGCATTAGGAAAAATAATTTCAAATTCCGCCTTGGTTTTGATAGCCGTAATCATCATGGTTGTACTTGGGATGATACTGATTACTACGCGTTTCATTTACGCGTTAATCACTTTTAACAAAACGGATTTCATGTTTAAGGCTTATTGGTAATGCGGAAAGGCTTAGCAGGGTGGGTGGGTGTATTATAGCCATATATCACTTATAGTACGCAAAAAGTGAAAAGTCATAAATTATTAATTTTAAAAAACTCTTTTAAATGTGCAGGTACAATTTGTTTTTCGGAAAATATATTTATAAGAGCTAAAATAGGCACTTTGATATCGTATTTTATGCTCAATAGATCACGGCATTGAGATATTATTGAGTTATTGCACTGTAATTATCGTATTGCATGAAGACTAAGCAAGACGCAACGAGCGTTACATTTTTCATATACACTGACCCTAGCGTACAATGCATGTGGCAAACATAACAACGCTATGTAATTGAGGCTGCCATATTGGTCTTTTTCCAGTCAGCCCGGTCCCATGACTGACAGGCATATCACACGCATACCTGTAATTCGATGGCTATCATACTTTCCATATTGAAAGTACAGTTGTGGTCGGTACTGTTTGTAGCGATTAAAATTCCAAAACATTCGTGAAATACATACTATGAAATGACATATTTGCGTGTTTACATTTTGGTTCTTTTTCCTATCTTCTTTCACCGCATGTGGTTCTGTAAATATCAATCCGCTGAAGTTTATATCTTCAGGTATTATCAGTCTTTCTTCTTAATACCGGTGTAAAGATAATGAAAGGTATTTTACATTAGTTAATTATTATAAATAAACTTATATGTATGTATAAATGGAATATATACTGAATTTACTTGTAAGTATGAGAACTATAATAGTTGTTGTATGTGTTTCCGCTAGTGTGTGAGAAAGCACTTCCCGTAGAGAGTGTGTGGTTCAAATTCAGAACAAAAACCAAATTTTAACACAATTACAAACTGATCAGGTAGGATATGTCAGCAGTTGTATGCTTTACAAGAAGGTACTTCGTTCAATTCTGTTGGATGTTACGATTGTCAAAAATTGTGAATGTTACACCAAGTATAGCGCAACATGCTTATGGACGGCGAATACAGTGGCGGAACGAGGGAACTTGGAGGGTCAATCGGCTCCGGGCGCCAGGCAGCTAAAATTTTCATAGTATTGCACCTCACCTTAGTGTAACGGGGGGCTTATAGGGGGTGGGGGTGGAGGTTGGCAACTGACATAAAAACTGTACTCTGTGGCAAAGTAGGGGCGACACTAAAGAACAATGCCCCCAGGCGCATCGGTAGGGACACCATTAAAGAACATTGCCCCAGGGCGCCTCGAACCCTCGCGCCGCCACTGGGTGAATATGACGTTTACATGTATATATCCATGTGCTTTTCTATAGTGGATTCTACCGTGTGTCGAATAAGCCTGTGTATATACAGAATGACATGTGAACGAAGAATATGAAAATATTTCAGACTGTTCATTTTGGCGATCATCATAATGTTTGGGACTGAAAATTGTGTCATTATTATTTTTTCCAAAATATATGTACAATAGTGTCATTGTCTTCAGCATAAAATGCTGCTTGTGGCCAGTGCTCGCCTCCATACGCAAGCCTCCCTACCTCTTTTTAGGAACTACTGTCAACGTTGTTCAGAACTGACAAAAATCCATTTTGTTTGCAAATAGTATATGCAGAAAAACAGCTTATGTTCAATTTCTGTAAGTTTTATTCAAAATCCACTTCTCCTTGCCACTCAATGGATTATTCATAAGTGTCAGTGACATTTCATTTTTACTGCGTACAGACTTCATATTGCTGTACATTGCATCAAAGTTCGTGGACAAAAATGTATGGAATTGTTTATATTATAAGCTATTCTTTCATACACACTGCTAAATGTTACAGCAAAATTAACAGAAAGAAATGGTACATCACTATTGCCATAATTGTTAGCCATTTCTTCACAATCAGAGTACCATCGCACACCTACTTGTACTGAATTGTGCATTACCAATAGCCCTTAGTCACTAGAGTAAACATCATTCATCAATGTATGTATCAAGTGCCTATATGTATTCGCGTCCATGATGTTTTCGAGTAGTAATCGCTTACAAATTCCAGTTGCTTCGTTGATTAAATCGGCGGAATTATTCCCTTCGAGAATTAATCTAATCAGTGTTTTCAAACGATCTAATAGTTCATCTGGGTCTCAACATGGCATGCTAGCATGCTGCATCCAGACCCGATTCGTTAGCGAATCGAACAGACTAGCGCAGTCCGAAAGCGAACCACATGGCGTTTTCGTTGGTAGAGACTTTTTAGAAACTCCAAGTCATTCCTACTTAAACCCTTCATATATTTAGGGTCAATTTGTTGACCTTGTTCGTACCTCTCGATTGCATCCACAAGAGTACCATACTCTTTTGTTATATGGGTATTCCTTCTGAATCTGGTAAAACCATTTCTATCTAACGATTCCAGTTTCTGGCGATTTGTTCTGATAGTAGATGATGCATCCAATTTTCCAATTTTTGTATTCATCCACGATAAACGCAGCTCGATTTATTCTGATCAACCGCGTTGCATTTTCATTAATATGTCTGGGATTTATCACTAACTTCTTTACTTGTGGTGTAAATTTTTTTGAAACAACTTGGATTTCCGCGCGTGCTTAATCCGCAGCAGTTTCCGCACGTGTTGCAGCTTCGATCACTTCTTGAACTTCTCCTGGTTGCGTTTCCAGTGCTGTTGTTGAAGCTTCGATCGCTCAAACTTTACCGGGTAGAGTTCCAAGTGTTTTTTTTTTTCTTTCTGTCGCAGATGTTGTTCGTGCAATTTCTTTCGTAGGCTCAATCAGCGGAGCAAATGTTTGCTCAAAACCCGCAGTGATATCTTCACGTGGAAATTGTCTTGCCGTTAAGATATCTTTGACCGGTTTGCATGCTGCTATGTACTCCTGGAGTACCTGAAGTTTATTATTTTTCAGCTTGGCGTTCTGTTGGTGATTTTCTTGGTATTTTGCGATTTTGTTTATACTTGGCATTTACGTTCAGAAGATTCTATCCAGTCGGATACGATAGCAACAACGAGGGTTATTTAGGTCTATCATGACAAATCCGTGTGGTTGGGATTGTGCATGTGAGAAAAAGGTTATAATCTATTCCAATCCATGTCTCCGGCACACCACGTGTGGTAAATATTTCTTAACCCGTGTGCGTCAATCCCGTTAAATACCATTAACACACTGAAGTTGTCGTGTATAACTTTTGAGATTTGTGTCTATCCTGGGGTAACGTAAATCACTTCATTGTTTTGTTTTTTTGTTTTTTTGTCTCCCGCGTGAAAATATCTGTGCGGGATTATACTGCTTGGCTAACATCACGTCGTCATACACAACAAGACTATTCATAGACGCGTCTATGTCGTCTATCGATGGAGCTTCAATAATGGCATTGATAAAATCAACCGGCGGGGTTTTAAGAGTTTCGTCGCAAACGTCGTTAAAATCTTTTAACACATTGTAACACGATTGATCATCTGCTAAATATAATTTATCCCAGTTAAGTCATCGCATGATAAAATTTAATAATTGTGTTTGTTCTGATCTTGATGGACCCATGATGATCGCTCTGATAGAATTTGGAAATAATGCATGATGTTTATGTGGTGTGGGGTTTTCACGTGCTGAAAAATCGATTACGTCGAGAGGTTCGCTGTTTTTCGACATGGTGTTTTTTACACAATAGGTTATGAAAATAAACACGAGTTCATATTGTGTTTGATATTATACACGGACAAAAACCAATGATGAAATCCCAATTGTTACCACGAAAGGCAAATCTGCCATCAAGGGAAAATGTGTGCGCTGTGGAATAACCAAACACAAGTTTGTAGCAAGCAAAGCTTGCCGAAAACAAGCTTGCAAAAAAATAAAAAAATAAAAATCAATAAAGTCACATTAGTGATATAACATCCACGTTAGGTAAACTACCTCCCGGATATAACTACTGTGGACCTAGAACGCGACTAAATATATGACAAGGACAGGAACGACCAAACAAACCCCAGCGAATATCCAATAAATCAAGTTGATCGCGCTTGTTACCAACATGACCTTGCATACAGGAATTTAAGATCACTCCAAGACAAACACATTGCTGATGTAAAACTTTTTGATGAATTGAATATGATCAAGAATCCTGGAATACGAGAACGAATTGCAAAATGGATCGTCAGTGGTGCCGTAAAAAGTAAAATTGCACTTGGCGGACAAGTTCCTGCATTCATGCAGGACTGAGGTGAATCGCTAAATTGAAGGCAAATCTCTATGGGATGAGACGCATGGATTCTAAATTATCTTCTGAGCGGACCTTGTCCGCCACATATTACAGTCCGCGTGGTAATTGGAAAAGCACCGCTGCCATTAGCAAATTAGCACACGCAGCTTATGTTGATAAAGAAGTTGCTCGTGCATGGCTGCCAAAACAAGGGTTATGGCCGATTTATTTACCAGCACCAAAAAAAAAATATCCACCAGAACAGTTTGATGTTAAGATACAAAAAGAAGTTCACCTGGCTGATATTTTTGATTTTACCTCATGATCGGATACGTCGACGCACATGCAAATATGCGTTGACGGTCGTCGATATCGCAAGCTGGTACAAACAAGTCGAACAGATGACATCCGAAGATTCAACAAGTATCTACGCGCAGTCCACTAGTGAATCGGGACCACTAACAAAGCCAAAACTTTTACAGGTAGATCCTGGCAAAGAATTGTTCGGAACAGTGTCGACGTTAATGGAACAACAAGTACGTATTCGACGTTGACATCTCAGCGTTCATCGATATCTGGCCGTCATTGAACGATTTCACCATACACTCGCGGACCGATTATTTGGACATCAGTACGTGCAGGAAATGTTAATGCAGGTCGACAAGCGGTCTCGCGAATGAGTAACGAGGCCTCTCGCGGTCGTAACCGCGTAAAATAATGAAATTACACGCACGACCGGGTTGAAGCCCGCCAACGCAATCGAATATTTTATAGAACAAAACCTATACTTGTACGAACATCAAGCCACAGAGTAGCTGGAGAAATTAAACCTATACCAGGACATGGCGCGGTTGTAAGATATTTGTACGTGCCTGGAGAACTCGAAGGTGCAGTTCTGAGAGCTACTGATTCTATTTGGAGCTTAACTACAAATAAAATCTCACACGTGACTCATCGTAGTAATACGCCTGCGATATATTATCTTGTAACGGGACCCCAACGCGGTTTTGACCGTGAGGAATTACAGGTAGTGCCGGCCGATACACAATTACCACCCCGTAAATTATTAACAGAGTAAATTTCCAGCACCTTTACCGTGGTTACATTCAATGCATGACATCATGACATTACCGCGTTTATGACCTCGTTGATTATCAATGCGGTCCACAGTGAACTGCCTAGAGTCTTCAGGAGTGTAACTCCATGTAGGCTCAACATTACAGCGAAGGCAATGATTGGTTTGTATATGCGACGGTCAGATCACAAACGCGTTCCTGTTTTTCATTGACGCGTTTATACGATACTATTTAGTTTATGATAAGTGTACGAAGTTGCGATCCCGAGATGCTACTAGAACGTTGAGCGGATAACGGCGATATGTTCTTGAAAGTTTTGTTGTCGGGGGAGTCATGGAACGGCAGATTTAGTAGAAGAGCTACCGGTGGAGGAACTATCCGATCGAGATCAAAGGAAGCTGTGATATCGATTTCAATCTCTATTTGTCGACGGAATTTCTCCTCAAGTAATTTTTTGTTTTTGGTAATTCTGTTTATTTCTGCGACAAGATCATTTAACATTGCATTTGATTATGGCCATTGCGAATGGGTGCCAGTAATTGTAACATATTTAAACTGTGCATCACGATCAATATTTGACTTTCTGCTATCGTCATCTCTAATATATAAATAATTATTATATTTAATTGAAACAATAATTTAAAAAAATTCTCTCTTATATTAAATTGCGTTTTCTGCAGATGTCTTGATAGCGTCATTCCAGATCTTCCATCGAAGACTACCGCCACCACAACCACATCGCTTACACAGTGCATTCTTAGCATTTACACCAACCTCGCATTCTGTACACTGAATCGGATATCCACCTTTACGAACTGCAGTAGCGTATATCCAGCAATATTCATTCACACATCTTATTTCACATTTTTATGCCTTTCCAATAAAAATATATGCACATTGATATTTTCCAATATTATATAATGTTATATTATTAATTATTTAATTTTTTTTTTTTTTTATTCCAACATGTTTTTATAAAACGTTTATTTCGAACCAAGAAGGTCTCTATAAAATCTTTACGTAGAAACCTTATCCCGACGTATGGCAGTGGTCGGGTCAACCTTTACCAACTTTTTACCATAAATTATAGAGCTATATTTCGGCCGAAAATGGCTTCTATAAACTGTTTATCAGAAGCCCCCTTCGACCCCCAAGAAGGTTGCTATGCAAAGGTTTACATAGAAACCTTATTTCGTCGTATGACAATGTTGGCTGGAACTAATTGTTGCTGATGCCATGTTGTGCATGGGTCTTCACTTCTTTGCTTAGTTAAGAAATTATACCAGGCAGGTCCAAAGTTGCCATTGTGTAAGACGCCATATTGTGCATGGGTCTTCACTTGCTTGCTTAGTTAGGAAATTACACCAGGCATGTCCTGGGTTGCTATTGTGTAAGACGCCATATTGTGCATGAGGTCTTCACTTGCTTACTTAGTTAAGAAAGTACACCAGGCAGGTCTTGTGTTGCCATTGTGTAAGACGTCATATTGTGCATGAGGTCTTCACTTGCTTGCTTAATTAAGAAGTTACACCAGGCAGGTCTTGTGTTGCTGTTGTGTAAGATGCCATATTATACATGAGGTCTTCACTTGCTTGCTTAATTAAAAATTACACCAGGATGGTCCTAAATTGATATTGTGTAAGTCGCCATATTGTACATGAGGTCTTCACTTGCTTGCTTAATTAAGAAATTACACCAGGCAGGTCTTGCGTTGCCATTGTGTAAGATGCCATAATGTACATTAGGTCTTCACTTGCTTGCTTAGTTAAGAAATTACACCAGGCAGGTCCTGAGTTGCCATTGTGTAAGACGCCATATTGTGTATGAGGTCTTCACTTGCTTGCTTAGTTAGGAAATTACACCATTCAGGTCCCAAGTTGCTATAGTGTAAGACATCATATTGTGCATGAGGTCTTTACTTGTTTGCATAATTAAGAAATTACACCAGGCAGGTCTTGTGTTGCCATTGTGTAAGATGCCATATTGTACATTAGGTCTTTACTTGCTTGCTTAATTAAGAAGTTACACCAGGCAGGTCCTGAGTTGCCATTGTGTAAGACGCCATATAGTGTATGAGGTCTTCACTTGCCTGCTTAGATATGAAATTACACCAGCTAGGTCCTAAGTTACTATAGTGTAAATTGTCATCTTGTGCATGAGGTCTTTACATGTTTGCATAATTAAGAAATTGCACCAGACAGGTCTTGTGTTGCCATTGTGTAAGACGTCATATTGTGCATGAGGTCTTCACTTGCTCGCTTAATTAAGAAGTTACACCAGGCAGGTCTTGTGTTGCTGTTATGTAAGATGCCATATTATACATGAGGTCTTCACTTGCTTGCTTAATTAAAAATTACACCAGGATGGTCCTAAATTGATATTGTGTAAGACGCCATATTGTACATGAGGTATTCACTAGCTTGCTTAATTAAGAAATTACACCAGCCAGGTACTGGGTTGCTGTTGTGTAAGATGCCATGTTGTTCACGAGGTCTTTACTTGTTTGCATAATTAAGAAATTGCACCAGGCAGGTCTTGTGTTGCCATTGTGTAAGATGCCATATTGTACGTTAGGTCTTCACTTGCTTGCTTAATTAAGAAATTACACCAGGCAGGTCCTAAGTTGCCATTGTGTAAGACGCCATATTGTGTATGAGGTCTTCACTTGCTTGCTTAGTTAGGAAATTACACCATTCAGGTCCTAAGTTGCCATTGTGTAAGATGTCATATTGTGCATGAGGTCTTCACTTGCTTGCTTAATTAAGAAATTACACCAGGCAGGTCATAGGTTGTTGTTGTGTAAGATGTCATGTTGTGCATGAGGTCTTACTTTTTTACATAATTAAGAAATTGCACCAGGCCGGTCTTGAGTTGCCATTGTGTAAGATGCCATATTGTACATTAGGTCTTCACTTGCTTGCATAATTAAGAAATTGGACCAGGCAAGTCCTGGGTTGCTATTGTGCAAGACGCCATATTGTGCATGAGGTCGTCACTTGCTTGCTTAGTTAAGAAATTACACCAGGCAGGTCCTAAGTTGCCATTGTGAAAGACGCCATATTGTGCATGAGGTCTTTACTTGTTGCATAATTAAGAAATTACACCAGGTAGGTCTTGTGTTGCCATTGTGTAAGACGTCATATTGTACATTAGGTCTTCACTTGCTAGCTTAGTTAAGAAATTACACCAGGCAGGTCCTGAGTTGCCATTGTGTAAGACGCCATATTGTGTATGTGGTCTTCACTTGCTTGCTTAGTTAGGAAATTACCCCATTCAAGTCCTAAGTTGCCATTGTGTAAGATGTCATATTGTGCATGAGGTCTTCACTTGCTTGCTTAATTAAGAAATTACACCAGTCACGTCATGGGTTGTTGTTGTGTAAGATGCCATGTTGTGCATGATGTCTTACCTGTTTACATAATTAAGAAGTTACACGAGGCCGGTCTTGAGTTGCCATTGTGTAAGATGCCATATTATACATTAGGTCTTCACTTGCTTGCTTAATTAAAAATTACACCAGGCAGGTCCTGGGTTGCTATAATGCAAGACGCCATATTGTGCATGAGGTCGTCACTTGCTTGCTTAGTTAAGAAATTACACCAGGCAGGTCCTAAGTTGCCATTGTGTAAGACGCCATATTGTGCATGAGGTCTTTAATTGTTTTCATAGTTAAGAAATTACACCAGGCAGGTCTTGTGTTGCCATTGTGTAAGACGTCATATTGTGCATGAGGTCTTCACTTGCTTGCTTAATTAAGAAGTTACACCAGGAAGGTCTTGTGTTGCTGTTGTGTAAGATGCCATATTATACACGAGGTCTTCACTTGCTTGCTTAATTAAAAATTACACCAGGATGGTCCTAAATTGATATTGTATAAGACGCCATATTGTAAATGAGGTCTTCACTTGCTTGCTTAATTAAGAAATTACACCAGCCAGGTCCTGGGTTGCTGTTGTGTAAGATGCCATGTTGTTCACGAGGTCTTTACTTGTTTGCATAATTAAGAAATTGCACCAGACAGGTCTTGTGTTGCCATTGTGTAAGATGCCATATTGTACATTAGGTCTTCACTTGCTTGCTTAGTTAAGAAATTACACCAGGCAGATCCTGAGTTGCCATTGTGTAAGACGCCATATTGTGTATGAGGTCTTCACTTGCTTGCTTAGTTAGGAAATTACACCATTCAGGTCCTAAGTTGCTATAGTGTAAGATGTCATATTGTGCATGAGGTCTTTACTTGTTTGCATAATTAAGAAATTGGACCAGGCAGGTCTTGTGTTGCCATTGTGTAAGATGCCATATTGTACATTAGGTCTTTACTTGCTTGCTTAGTTAAGAAATTACACCAGGCAGGTCCTGAGTTGCCATTGTGTAAGACGCCATATTGTGTATGTGGTCTTCACTTGCTTGCTTAGTTAGGAAATTACACCATTCAAGTCCTAAGTTGCCATTGTGTAAGATCTCATATTGTGCATGAGGTCTTCACTTGCTTGCTTAATTAAGAAATTACACCAGGCACGTCATGGGTTGTTGTTGTGTAAGATGCCTTGTTGAGCATGAGGTCTTACTTGTTTACATAATTAAGAAATTACACGAGGCCGGTCTTGTGTTGTCATTGTGTAAGATGCCATATTGTACATTAGGTCTTCACTTGCTTGCTTAATTTAAAATTACACCAGGCAGGTCCTGGGTTGCTATAATGCAAGACGCCATATTGTGCATGAGGTCGTCACTTGCTTGCTTAGTTAAGAAATTACCCCATTCAAGTCCTAAGTTGCCATTGTGTAAGACGCCATATTGTGCATGAGGTCTTTACTTGTTAGCATAATTAAGAAATTACATCAGGCAGGTCTTGTGTTGCCATTGTGTAAGACGTCATATTGTGCATGAGGTCTTCACTTGCTTGCTTAATTAAGAAGTTACACCAGGCAGGTCTTGTGTTGCTGTTGTGTAAGACGCCATATTATACATGAGGTCTTCACTTGCTTGCTTAATTAAAAATTACACCAGGATGGTCCTAAATTGATATTGTGTAAGACGCCATATTGTAAATGAGGTCTTCACTTGCTTGCTTAATTAAGAAATTACACCAGCCAGGTCCTGGGTTGCTGTTGTATAAGATGCCATGTTGTTCACGAGGTCTTTACTTGTTTGCATAATTAAGAAATTGCACCAGGCAGGTCTTGTGTTGCCATTGAGTAAGATGCCATATTGTACATTAGGTCTTCACTTGCTTGCTTAGTTAAGAAATTACACCAGGCAGGTCCTGAGTTGCCATTGTGTAAGACGCCATATACTGTATGAGGTCTTCACTTGCTTGCTTAGTTAGGAAATTACACCATTCAGGTCCTAAGTTGCTATAGTGTAAGATGTCATATTGTGCATGAGGTCTTTACTTGTTTGCATAATTAAGACATTACACCAGGCAGGTCTTGTGTTGCCATTGAGTAAGACGTCATATTGTGAATGAGGTCTTCACTTGCTTGCTTAATTAAGAAGTTACACCAGGCCGGTCCCGAGTTGCCATTGTATAAGACGCCATATTGTGTATGAGGTCTTCACTTGCTTGCTTAGTTAGGAAATTACAGCAGGCAGGTCCTAAGTTGCTATTGTATAAGATGTCATATTGTGCATGAGGTCTTTACTTGTTTGCATAATTAAGACATTACACCAGGCAGGTCTTGTGTTGCCATTGAGTAAGACGTCATATTGTGAATAAGGTCTTCACTTGCTTGCTTAATTAAGAAGTTACACCAGGCCGGTCCCGAGTTGCCATTGTATAAGACGCCATATTGTGTATGAGGTCTTCACTTGCTTGCTTAGTTAGGAAATTACAGCAGGCAGGTCCTAAGTTGCTATTGTATAAGATGTCATATTGTGCATGAGGTCTTTACTTGTTTGCATAATTAAGACATTACACCAGGCAGGTCTTGTGTTGCCATTGAGTAAGACGTCATATTGTGCATGAGGTCTTCACTTGCTTGCTTAATTAAGAAGTTACACCAGGCCGGTCCCGAGTTGCCATTGTGTAAGACGCCATATAGTGTATGAGGTCTTCACTTGCTTGCTTAGTTAGGAAATTACAGCAGGCAGGTCCTAAGTTGCTATTGTGTAAGATGTCATATTGTGCATGAGGTCTTTAATTGTTTGCATAATTAAGAAGTTACACCAGGCAGGTCTTGTGTTGCAGTTGTGTAAGATGACATATTAGACATGCGGTCTTCACTTGATTGCTTAATTAAAAATTACACCAGGATGGTCCTAAATTGATATTGTGTAAGACGCCATATTGTACATGAGGTCTTCACTTGCTTGCTTAATTAAGAAATTACACCAGGCAGGTCATGGGTTGCTGTTGTGTAAGATCCCATGTTGTTCACGAGGTCTTTACTTGTTTGCATAATTAAGAAATTGCACCAGGCAGGTCTTGTGTTGCCATTGTGTAAGACGCCATATTGTGTATGAGGTCTTCACTTGCTTGCTTAGATAGGAAATTACACCATTCAGGTCCTAAGTTGCCATTGTGTAAGATGTCATATTGTGCATGAGGTCTTCACTTGATTGCTTAATTAAGAAATTACACCAGACAGGTCATGGGTTGTGCTTGTGTAAGATGCCATGTTGTGCATGAGGTCTTACTAGTTTGCATAATTAAGAAATTACACCAGGCCGGTCTTGAGTTGCCATTGTGTAAGATGCCATATTGTACATTAGGTCTTCACTTGCTTACGTAATTAAAAATTACACCATGCAGGTCCTGGGTTGCTATTGTGCAAGACGCCATATTGTGCATGAGGTCTTTACTTGTTTGCATAATTAAGAAATTACACAAGGCAGGTCTTGTGTTGTCATTGTGTAAGATGCCATATTGTGCATGAGATCTTCACTTGCTTGCTTGATTAAGAAGTTACACCAGGCAGGTCTTTTATTGCTGTTGTGTAAGATGCCATATTATACATGAGGTCTTCACTTGCTTGCCTAATTAAAAATTACACCAGGATGGTCCTAAATTGATATTGTGTAAGACGCCATATTGTACATGAGGTCTTCACTAGCTTGCTTAATTAAGAAATTACACCAGCCAGGTACTGGGTTGCTGTTGTGTAAGATGCCATGATGTTCACGAGGTCTTTACTTGTTTGCATAATTAAGAAATTGCACCAGACAGGTCTTGTGTTGCCATTGTGTAAGATGCCATATTGTACATTAGGTCTTCACTTGCTTGCTTAGTTAAGAAATTACACCAGGCAGGTCCTGAGTTGCCATTGTGTAAGACGCCATATTGTGTATGAGGTCTTCACTTGCTTGCTTAGTTAGGAAATTACACCATTCAGGTCCTAAGTTGCCATTGTGTAAGATGTCATATTGTGCATGAGGTCTTCACTTGCTTGCTTATTAAGAAATTACACCAGGCAGGTCATAGGTTGTTGTTGTGTAAGATGTCATGTTGTGCATGAGGTCTTACTTGTTTACATAATTAAGAAATTGCACCAGGCCGGTCTTGAGTTGCCATTGTGTAAGACGATATATTGTACATTAGGTCTTCACTTGCTTGCTTAATTAAAAATTACACCATGCAGGTCCTGGGTTGCTATTGTGCAAGACGCCATATTGTGCATGAGGTCGTCACTTGCTTGCTTAGTTAGGAAATTACACCAGGCAGGTCCTAAGTTGCCATTGTGTAAGACGCCATATTGTGCATGAGGTCTTCACTTGCTTGCTTAGTTAAGAAATTACAGCAGACAGGTCCTAAGTTGCCATTGTGTAAGACGTCATATCGTGCTTGAGGTCTTCACTTGCTTGCTTAATTAAGAAGTTACACCAGGCAGGTCTTGTGTTGCGGTTGTGTAAGATGCCATATTATACATGAGGTCTTCACTTGCTTGCTTAATTAAAAATTACACCAGGATGGTCCTAAATTGATATTGTGTAAGACGCCATATTGTACATGAGGTCTTCACTTGATTGCTTAATTAAGAAATTAAACCAGCCAGGTGCTGGGTTGCTGTTGTGTAAGATGCTATGCTGTTCACGAGGTCTTTACTTGTTTGCATAATTAAGAAATTGCACCAGGCAGGTCTTGTGTTGCCATTGTGTAAGATGCTATATTGTACATTAGGTCTTCACTTGCTTCGTTAGTTAAGAAATTACACCAGGCAGGTCCTGAGTTGCCATTGTGTAAGACACCATATAGTGTATGAGGTCTTCACTTGCTTGCTTAGTTAGGAAATTACACCATTCAGGTCCTAAGTTGCTATAGTGTAAGATGTCATATTGTGCATGAGGTCTTTACTTGTTTGCATAATTAAGACATTACACCAGGAAGGTCTTGTGTTGCCATTGTGTAAGACGTCATATTGTGCATGAGGTCTTCACTTGCTTGCTTAATTAAGAAGTTACACCAGGCATGTCTTGTGTTGCTCTTGTGTAAGATGCCATATTGTGCATGAGGTCTTCACTTGCTTGCATAATTACGAAATTTCACCCGGCTTTCTTCCTTAATTAAGAAAAGACAAGTCTTGAGTGGCTGTTGTGTAAAACTCGACAAAGTCTTTACTTGCTTGCCTTATGAGAGAAGTTGACTCGACAGGTCTAGAGTTGTTTTTGTGTAAGACCAACCCACCGCCCTTTCACTTGTACGAGATCCTTATTCACTTCTAGAGTACGATATTAGTGTCTTAAGTTCCAAGATGCAGTAGTGTAGGACATCCACATTTGATGTGGACAAGTGTTTTGTGGCATTTGTGGATAAGACGTTATTGTCAGCAAGTCCTAGGTTGCATGTGTGTAAGAGAAGTCTCCAATTGCCACTGTGTATATGAGGTCCTAAGTTGCCTGTCTGAGTAAGGAGTACTCACTTGCTTATGAAAAGATTGCAATGCAAAGAAAAGAAATTTCATGGTCTTGAACCGATATAAATGGTATTTCTTCCTCTATTAATGTTCCCTTTACTAAACTTTTGCAGTATGATCAGTATTTAGTCAGGTCCCCATTTGAGTGGTATTTTTCATTGGTCCCCACTTGACACCTTTTACAAGTATGTGTGTGTGTGTGTGTGTGTGTGTGTGTGTGTGTGTGTGTGTGTGTGTGTGTGTGTGTGTGTGTGTGTGTGTGTGATCGAAAATGTACTCGGGTTTCGTTGCCGCGTACAGCGTTACTCGAGGGTGGTTTATTTTTCGGCTCTAGTTATTTCGAAATACTGAGCGCGATTCAACCCATGCTGC